>OZ005659.1:52474155-52626655 GCA_963930645.1 Salticus scenicus
TAAAAATGTCTTTGCAATAGGTTTAATACCCTACGTGTTATATTTAAAAATTGAATTTTTTTTTTTTTTTTTTTTTTTTTTTTTTTTTTTGGGGGGGGGGGTATTAAAAAAAAAAAAAAAAAAAAGTTATATCTCCATGATTATATGTGGTAGCCTCATAAAATTTTCACAGATAATGAGAAAAATTCTCTTAATCACATGCTACAGCCAAAACGCAGTTAAAGCATTATTTTTTACAAGGTGATCCAAAACATTTCGTTTTTTGTTTAATTTTTTACTAGTCCGCTTTCCCTTTTCAGGATACAACGTTTTCAGAAATATATGAAACGTTTGGTAATTCTTTACATTACCAAAGTTTCAAGATGACTCCTAAATAACTTTTCTAAATATTTGAGAAAACATCTAATTTTAGAGAATCAAAAATTGAAAAGCTTCAGTGGCACGGTGGACAACTAGCATTTATATTTTGCTTGTTCGTTGAATATTTTTGTGTTCCCAGACCAACAGACCCCTATTTATTTCGAGCCCTGTATATATATAAATCTTTTAATCAAAGAGCTGCTTTTAATAATTCTTTTAAGTTTTATTTTATCTAAAAAAAATTATATCATAACAATTAAACTTTCCAAAATTTTCTTAAAGTAAATTATCGAATTTTTTCTAATATTTAACAAAGATTATCACTTTCACACTCAGTTTTCCAGCAAGAATCTTTTCAATTTCCAAACTTTTTCCTTTTATTTTTCAAACAACGAGAAAAAATATCCCAAACATTTAAATCGCTTTTTATTTTAAAATCGGTCAGAAATATTCTTTTATGATAACTCATTACATGTATTACCTTTCCATAGATGATCATACTTTCGTTCAAGAATAAAGAAATATGATCCTAACCAATAAATATACTGAATTTAAAATAATATTATTTAGTACCTTTCGGATGCCACATTATATAAGTCATTTATGACATTTTATTAATAATAATAATGACCATCTTCTGTCAGGAACGATTCCGGTTTAGACCGCTTCAAAACAGAGACTTTTGGTATCCTTTTTTCCCCCCTTAGAAATGCTATGTATTTTTATTTTTATTTATTTATTTTTTTTATTAATCTGCATAAATGTTACATCATTAGGGATAAAATTAAAATGTAATATAAAATTCAATCATAAAAATTATGGGCTAATAGTTATTACATCTTTTTTTTTTTTTTTTTGCAATAATGATAATGTACATATCTGATATAAACAAACAGTTGATTGTGACGTCATATTTATCAAATTAGTTAAAATAAATAAGGTTACAAATAAGGTACCTAAGGTTACTTCGTTACAAATATGGTACCTTTCATTCGGTACCTTATTTGTAACGAAGTTTTGATTAGATATTTTAGAATTAATTAAAATATGAAAATAATTTCAAAATTGGACATTTAAATTTAGGATTGTTGTCAAAACAATTTATATTAGACCTATCGTCCTGAGTTAGTAGGTATTTTCATTAAAAGAAATAGTTTGTTCGTTCGGTGCAACTTGCACATTAGTCTCGTCAGGTACAACTTGCATATTAGTCCCGTCAGGTGCAACTTGCACATTAGTCCCCTTTAAATATAGTGTCCAGCGAAGCAGGCGAAGCATTCGTTGATTCACTATCTTAATTGATTTCACATTCCGTCATTTTTGACGGGGTTATATACTAGTATTTAAAGATTGGTATAATCAATGGTAGTTACATATGTGCTAAACTTCAAAACTTCTGCCTAAAATTGATTTTCAAATTAATAAAATCTTTCAGAGATATTTCAAGAATTTCTAATCATTTTAATACCCTTTAAAAGTTTTTATAACATCCATATAAAAAGTCTTCTAAATTTTATTTAAAGTAATTTAAATTCTATAAATATTTAGGACATTTTCTGCTTAAAGATTGATTATTCGGTATAATGAATGACCGTTACATGCGCTAAACTTCAAAACTTCTGCCTAAAAGTAATTTTTACATTAATATAAAAACTTTCAAAACCATTTTAAGAATTTCTAATCATTTTAATTCCCTTTAAAAGTTTTTATAACATCCATATTAAAAAGTCTTCTAAATTTTATTTAAAGTAATTTAAATTCTATAAATATTTAGGACATTTTCTGCTTAAAGATTGATTATTCGGTATAATGAATGACCGTTACATGCGCTAAACTTCAAAACTTCTGCCTAAAACTAATTTTTACATTAATATAAAAACTTTCAAAACCATTTTAAGAATTTCTAATCATTTTAATTCCTTTTAAAAGTTTTTATAACATCCATAATAAAAAGTCTTTTAAATTTTATTTAAAGTAATTTAAAATCTATAAATATTTAAGACATTTTCTGCTTGAAGATTGATTATTCGGTATAATCAATGGTAGTTACATATGTGCTAAACTTCAAAACTTCTGCCTAAAACAAATTTTTACATTAATAAAAACTTTCAAAACCATTTTAAGAATTTCTCATCATTTTAATTCCTTTTAAAAATTTTATAATATCCATATTAAAAAATATTCTAATTTTTATTTAAAATAATTTAAATTGTATATATATATCTTATTTTTCTGATATGTAGCCAAATGTAAAACATTCTAAATACTTTTTTGCCAAGAATTGCTCTCAGTTGGCTGATCTCTTACTTTTTTCTGCAGAAGGTAAAATGAATCTCAACTATTTAATTCTTTTTTAATTCAAAAACATTCAGAGTGATTTCGGATGCCTCATCACATCCCTTTTCTTTGGATTTTTAATCCTACTTTCGCCTGAAGGATAACGAAATAATTTATTATTATTATTATTAATATTTTAATTTAGATTTAAAAAAATTTCTTGAGAAACTTCAATTTGCTCTGTGTTTTCTGTACATTTAAACAGTATAAAGTAACATTTACCAGGAAAATTTAAAATCGTCATTATTTAAAAAAAAATAATCGTAACTGATATAAATATACTGTAATCATAATGTATAGATACATATTTAGGACATTTTATATTTTAGGATTATTGCAATCAATGATCGTTTTATGCATTGCACAACGAGTCCGTTTGAAGCTTTCTAAACATCACTTATTAATTTACGTATTAATAAACACTATTTGAAATGAAAAGCAACTTTAAGAATTTCTCGTCATTGTACTATTTCGGTTTCAAATTTCTCACAAATTACAGAAGGTGGAAATTTCACCGCTGTGGAAATCTTACAGGATTCATACCACTATATATATATAATCTAACTTGTTGATTTAAGATAAAAAGATTTTTTCTTCTTAAATAGTGGCATAAATATTTCGTTAAAATATCCTAACCCCTAATTTTGCCATTTTTTTTTTTATCACCAAAAGTTTTTAATCAGAATTTTCTATAATTTTTTTAAAGTTTTCTGTGACTGAATTAGGCGAAATTTTTCAAACAGAAAAAGTAGTGGTAAAAACCGTACAAATTGTTATCTATGCGAACTCTGAAATTACATATTGAATGTACGATCTCTTATATAAAGTAATTTAAATTAATTATACTTTTTATTTTTCTTATATTCAACCAAGCATAACATTTTATGACTTATATTTTTCAATAAGAACTGCTTTTAGTTTGTTAATCCCTCACATTTTTCTCCAAAGAAGAAGAAGAAAAAAAAACTCAACTATTTAATTCTTTTTCTAATTCAAAATCAATGAAAGCGATCTTCGGAATCTTCATTACGTTTATTCTCTATCAGCTTTTATAATCCCGATTTCGACTGAAGGACATAGAGATAATCAATTGTTTTAGGCATAATTCAGTATTTTTTTTTTTTTTTTTTAATTTAAATCTTTAGTACGCTCTATATATTCACTATTAAGAAATATTTAGTAGGAAAAATGGAAACAATCGTTATATTTTAATATAGTCCTATCTGGTAAACACGCGAAAAGAAAACAACATTATAAAAATAAACATTTTAGGCATTTGATACTAAAGAATTATTATTATTAATTGTCGTTATACATGCTGTAGTTGGAGTCTATCAGATTTTTGCCAAAAATTGTTACTTTATGAAGTAATATAAATTTTTCAGTCGATAAATTATTTTAAGAATTTATCACCATATATATATGTGTGTGTATATATATATATAATAAAGATAATCTATTAAGCATAGTAGAAGCCAGGCAACAGATACAAGATCACTGAAACACCAATGACCAATAAGATTAAAAAAAAAAAAATATATATATATATATATATTAATCAGTGATATACATACATACATATTATATATATATATATATATATATATATGTTGTAACAAAGTAGTAAAATTTAGAAAAACAGATAATGAAATACTATCGGAGTCCTTAATGACGAAAGGAATTAATATGTAACAAAATTAAATAACCTGTGACATCTTTAAAAAAGATATGAAAAGAATTTACAAAAAATAGTTTTAATAAAGGTATGAAAAATCCACCATGCTTACCAAATCGTATTCCTAGGTAATTGTCACACTCGATTATTTGAAATAAGACCATTAACTAGAGAGTGAAACCCTCTACAAATATCAACAGCGTACATCCAGACCAAAAAAAAAGGTTACTAAAAACTGCTGAAGACTAAAATATGTTAATTTTGCTCAAACTGTAGAGATCAAATTTCAGGGTTTAGCCATCTTCACAGTGAGCAAATAAAAACGCAAGATTTCAGCTATCAAAGATATATACTAGGTATATATGTATGTACACCGTGACCAATAAGTTCTCATACAACTTTTGAAGCACGTTAAAAAGTTGTACATATGTGTTACTGTAGTCCCAATTATTTTGCAGACAATTTAGTGAAGGTTGCAAGTGTAAATGTTGTAGTAATTATAATTTTTCTTTAATTAGGTAGAATAAAGAAATTGAGAGAAATTGTGATAAATAAATTCGTCAAAGAAGGGCAGCCGATGAAATTTTCAGAGACTTGAAAGCCCTGGTGGTGAAGAGATATTTCATTTATAGAACTATCAGAAGGTATAATAAGATGTTCTCAGTCGATGAGAGAAAAAGATCTGGCAGACCGAGGTCCGTTCGGACAAAAGAGGCTGCGAAAAGGGTCAGAGAAAGGATACGACGAAACGGACAAAAATCTGCTAGAAAACTATCACGAGAGCTCAAAATATCGAAGGGGTCAATGTTAAACATTCTGAAAAAGGACCTTGGGTGCAAGGTTTATAGAAAATGTAAAATTCACGGAGTTTTAGACTCTGCTATAAAAGGGAAGTAAAGGGTGGAAGAAATTCTTACTTGCCACGCTGGGGATGAATTTGTCTTTTCAGACGAGAAACTATTCAGTTTACAGCAAAGTCTCAACCCCAAAAATGACAGTTTCTATTGATAACATCCCTGAGAGCCAACATTACGTTCAGCGTTATCAAAATGCTTCGTCTCTGATGGTTTGGGCCGCTATTTCCAAAAGAGGAAAATTCCCGTTAGTCTACGTTGGTAAGGGTTTAAAAATCAATGTAAAATATTATAAAACTGAGGTTTTAGAAAACGTTTTACTTCCAAGTGTCCAGAGTATGTATGGGGCGAAATATTTCTGCTTCCATCATGATGGTGCCCCTTCTCATACCGCACGTGTGGCTCAAGAGTGGTGCAGTCAAAATTTAGCTGACTTTTTGCCAAAGAACGAATGGTTCCCCAACTCCCCCGATATGAACCCACTTCATTATTTTGCGTGGTCCTATATGCTCTCCCAACTGAATAAGTATAAAATCACCGATTTGAGCAAATTCAAAAATGTAATTCAAAAATGTGGTAGGAAATGTCAATGGAAGCGGTGCGTGCCGCATGCGTTGGATTTGAAAAGAGACTTAAGCTCGTTAAGAAACTAAAAGGCGTAATTATTCCAAAGGATTTATTGTAAAGATACTCAATGATTGCTACTTCAATTTGATGTAAAAAGTTTTTGTATGATTTATTTTGTGTTATTGTAATAAAAATTTGAAAGTGTATGAGAACTTATTGGTCACGGTGTATTTATTTATTTAAAGAATTCTCTAACTTCTAAATTGTTAGTGTACGAAGAATAGAATTTTTTCTTCAAAAATAGTGGTATGAGGTCTGTGCCAAATTATCAATTTTGAAACAGTGTTGGAAACTAGTAACGACTTTTATTTTTGGTAGCATCACTAATTTTAATTATCATGTTTATCAAATTGTATTATTGACTAATAGACTATCACATGCATCAAACATCATTTTTCAAAATTATTTGTAATTATTAAATGTAAAAAGTTTTAAAAGTTAGCAACACCTTCCTAAAATTACATATTCAGAGTACTTGTTCTAATTTAAAGTAACTTAAATACAATATATATAATATTTATTTTTCTAATATTTAATCAAGCGTGTCACCTCTTGATTTATTTATTTATTTATTTTGTTTTTGTTTTTTCGACAAAAACTGCTTTGATCATACAAATTCTTTTCTTTTTTTTTTTTTTTTTTTTTTTTTTAACTCAAGAAAGAAAATAAAAATAAATCTGGAATCATTTAATCCTTTTTCTAATTGAAAAAGCAAGGAGGGCGATCTTCGGACGCCTCACTACGTGTCTTTTCTTCTCAATTGTAATCCTACTTTTGTTTGAAGGATAGAGAAACTGTCAATTGTTTGAAGTATAATTTGGTTATTTTTTCTGAAAGAATCCTTAGTACGCTTATATATTCACTATCAAGAAATATTTAGAACGCTGAGAAAAAATTCTGTAACTCACATGTAGAATCTAAATTGTGGCTGTAGTAAAAATAGTTCCATGTCATTCTTATAAATTCTATTCCCTTTGAAAGCGAGTTCTAGAAACCCCTATTAGAATGCTAGAGCGTTTGCCTACATTATCGAGGAATTATACGTATTTAAAAATCTCTGCAATAAATGCGAATGCAAGAGGCGAGTTTTAACAACTATAATCTTGGTTTATGACCCAATTCTAGAAAATAAAGCTAGAATTTCTCGCAATACAAAGAATTCAGAATATTCAGAATATTGTTTCATTATCTAGAAATGTATAGACTGGAAATTCTCGATCATTTTCTCTATTCAGCTTATTGGCGCGCCTTATATGCAGAGCTCGGAAATCTATTTTTCTAGTTTAGGGTTTCAGAAAATGATCATTTATTCGTTCTAGATAAAGGCGGTATATTTTTTTCTCAGCGTAGGAAAACTGGAAAATGTTGTTTGTTGTTGTCGTGTGCCACTCGAAAATTCCGAGCCCCGGTAGTGGAACTACCGGACTTATTTTAAAGCATAAGGGTTGCGTCTTCCGTTATTAGGAACGCCTCATAGGGAGGAAGTACGACTTCTAGTTCCATAAGCTGGTGAAAGATGGCAGCACCAGCCAAACTCGAATTTTTTTTATCCGGATCAGAGCGAGTTTAGACCCATGTTCCGGTACCCCCAGAGGTATAATTTTTGATGGGAACTTGGAGGACTTTGCGACCACGACGGAATTTAACGTGCACCAGTCGCCATTAGCGTACACGACGGTCTTCGGCCGGCTCGAGGACCGAACCCGCAATCTTTCGATCACGAACTCGCTGCTCTTACCAACCAGGCTACCGCGGCCCTGGAAAATGTTGTTTTCCATACATATAATAAAATAAGATGTTTATGTATGTGTGTGTGTGTCGTTGTGTATGCATATCCAGAGCTTTTTAGGAAAACGGCTGAACGCAGAGCTACACACATTTGCATGGAGTTTCGTAATGACCTCTCCTGATGCACCTCGAAGCCCGATTTTCGAATTTTCGATTAGATTTTTTTTTTTTCAATTAATTGAAATGTGAAAATAATAACCTTCTAATTTCTGATAAATTAACCATTTATATTTTATCCATAATTGAATTGTTGCCAATTTCTTCCGACAAAAAAAAAAAAAGAATAAGTACTTTTACTTAAAATGAGGAAAATAAATTAGAAAAATTAAAAATTTAATAAAAATATCAGTTGTATCGCTATAAATAAGATACCAAATTAAAGGGGCATTTTCTGTGAATCCGACGGATAACAACGGATAATAAACAGCTTATTTATCGGACAATTAGATTTTTTAAAATTAACTAAAGTATGAATTTTAGGTGGCAACAGCAGAAGGTTGTATGGAAACAGTTTAGAGGGGAAAAAAATCTGCTACTCATTAAGTCACATGTTTTTGAAGTGTGATTAAAAATTGCAGTTTTCAATTATTTTTAATTTTCTCTCACGAACACAAACATATAACATACAGCCTGTATAACACAAGACCAACTTGTAGTTCAAATTTCATCAATTTTGGTTAATAAACAAAAAAGTTATTATTATTATTTTTTTTTTAATTATTCCAACTTCGAAAACATTTATGTGATACGATTTATTAAGAATTTGGGTTTTAAAAGTGTTTTAAAAGTGTTTTTTAAATGTATTATTTAAACTCTATGAACCATATTTTTATTTTATTAGTTTCATTAATAGAGCCTCCTGGTCGATTTTTTATTATGTGGTGTTAAGTACACCGAATGTTTTTCGACAAGAAGTTTAATATAGCACCATTTTGATCTAAGTAGCGCATTAAATATATAAAAAAATTACAAAAGAAAAACTAATATTAAACAATTGTAGTTACATAAATGATTTATTTTTATAGAAAATTTATAGAAAAAATGCAGTTTTAAATTTATTTCAGCAAACACTATTTTAAGCCTAAAAAACCATTAAAAATATAAACAGAATAGGAAGGATTCTTATATATAAGCAAAAAAGGTGTTTGATAAAATTATTAGCAAAATAGTCTTCCCCTTTTCATAAAAAAAAAAAAAAAAAAAAAAAAAAATCTCTAATATGGCGACAAAAATTCAAAGCCGCCAATGGAGCCTATGCGTGTGACTGCAATTGCATGCTGTCGAACAAAAATATGTGATTAATTCAAATTAATATTTGAATAAATAAATAAAAATAAAAATATGCTTAATAGGAAATATATATAACAAAGATTAATTGTCTAAAATACGGCAGAAATAGCGCTCAATGAATACTGTTACAAGGGATTAAGTCTAAAATGGTGACAAAAGTTCAAAAGTTGCGAAAAGGAACTATATTAAGGCAGTACTATGATCAGGTTTACAAACCATGAATTATATATAACCACAAAATTAATTGTCTCACGCGACAGACGTAGCCGGTCATAGTATATTGTAATACTTGGCGTGAAATTGGTGTCATTTTATGGTTGATCGGACAAACAAAATAAACATAGGAAATAACGTAAAAGCAAATATTATGGGCACCACGTATAGTGTTGTTCATGTGTAACTGGGATTCAAATATAAAAAGGATACTTCAAATTTTTCGATACTGTCTGTTTCGAAACTGTTATCTAATAAGAACCTAAATGGAAGTCGATTGGTAAACCAATGTCGCAGGTAATAGGGACAGGCGCCCGAGTCAGGGTTACCAAATTTGGCCCTTTTTTTATTCAATAGTCACCAATAATTTTGAGAAATTACATTTGATATACATAATGGACTATCAATCTTCGAAGTGATTAGTCAAACGTTACAAATAAAAATTATTGGTGACTATTGAATAAAAAAAAGGCCAAATTTGGCAACTCTGGCCCGAGTTTTAGCGGATGACGAAATCGCTGCCAAAGGCAGCAGGGACCTGAAGCGAGCTTTTGAACAATTTCAGTATTTTGTTTTATTTTACTTTTATAAAGCTATATTGAAAAAAGTTTCCTTTAAATTTAGTGACCAGTGAAGCGGGAAAAGCCTGCTAGTAATTAAATATAGTTCTAACAGATAAATATTATTTTGAAAAAAAAAAAAACTTTGTTGTAATTGATTGTCGTTATATATGCTTAGTTCGTACAGTCCTTGAATTTTCTTAATTTTCTGCACCACTAAAATTAGTTTGCATTTTTTAAAATATTAGTAAAGCCTTAAAATTAAAAGAAATATGCTGTATAAAAATATTGATGGGAGAGTCCTCGAAAACAGGCGTGGCCTTACGAACCAAGATGCTGTACTTTGAGTCTATTAAACATTTGACAGAAATTGTTAATTTATATAATAACAAAAACTTTCAATCGATTAACAACTTTAAGAACTTTCCGTCATTTTATTTCATCTACTAATTTCTTATAATTTACTAGAACAGAAATTTGGGGCAGAACTCATACAACTTTTTATATAAATAAATAAATGAATAAATAAATAAATATCACTAGCATGGGTACATTTCGTTATTTATATAGTAAGTGTGCGTATTATTAAAGGTTTCCGATTGACGAATATCCTCTTTTATTGTTAATTAATGGATATTGTTTTTTATTGTTTATTGATGAATATTCTTTTTTATTGTTGTTGTTGATTATATTATATTCATTATTGGTGTAAGTAAGTTTCATTATCATCATCATATATAGTTACGCTCATCAGTGCCTGACTCTGTCACTCTTTAGGCTTAAGAGATAGGCTTAAGAGATAGGCTTAAGATATTTCCTTGGACTCTGTGTGTGAACGCAAGTTGTCACTTAATATTCATACTTTAGTTAATTTTAAAAAATCTAATTGCCCGATCGATAAGCTGTTTAATCCGACATATTCAGAAAAATCGAATCTTTCATTTGGTACCTTATTTGTAACGAATTTTTGATAAGATTTTTTTTAAATTAATTAAAATAGGAAAATAACAGCTTTAAAATAGACATTTAAATTTTTAATTGTTGCCATTTTTTTTCCCCAGCATAAAAAGAAATATGCTTTCACGTGGGGGAAAAAAAATTTATAACATCTTTATTCTACTATTCATGGCTATATTTATATATTTTTACTTTCTTCTATATTCAATAGAAGAAAGTATTGGATTCGTAAAAATTTTCGATCTCGGGTTTTTGATGGATTTACACGTTTTGAGAGCTGTAGAACAGGATTTGACCATTTTTAGAAAATGTCTGTCTGTCTGTCTGTGAGTGTGTGACAAACTGTATCTCAGGAACTACTGCACAGAATTTCATACAAATTGGTATGTAGTTGCACCTTGACATAAATTAGAGCCTATCAACTTTTGGTAAAAATTGTCTCACAGGTTGCGTTGCCATCCCGCTTTTTCAAAATTTTTAACACGGTGATATAGGACAAAATTTTGTATAAATGTGCATAAAGAGAATTATTTTTTAGTAATCATTATGAAATTTACAAGAATTATTTATAATAGAGATAGTCAACTGGAAAATTTTTTTTGTATGTGTAGGAGCCTCGTCAACCCCCCTTGGGGGGGAAGTTCCCCCTCGAGGGGAGTAAATTTTCAAGATGGGTATCCTTTGAAAGATCTCGTCAATACCTTTAAAATGAATGGTTGAGCTATAAATCTGTGATAACTTAAAACAAAGTTATCGTCGTATTTTTTTTTTTAAACGAAATGTAACCAAACTTGGTATTTAGTTGGCCCCTGATATAAACTGGTGCTGATTACATTTGGGGATCAATCGTTCAACAGGTGGCGCTGTGATCGTATTTTTTCTAAATTTTTAACATGGCAGTATAGAACAAAATTTCGTATAAATGTACATAATGAGAGTTATTCTTAACCTATGATTGTAAAATAAAAATGAATTATTGATAATAGTAGTAGTTAATTAGGAAAACAAATTTGTGCATGTGGGGGGCATCGCTCCCCCCCCCCCCCTGGGGGGTGTAAATTTTCAAGATGGGTATCTTTCGAAAGGTCTCGTCAATAGCTTTAAAACGAATGGTTTAATTATAAATATGTGATAATTTAAAACAAAGTTATCGAATTTTTTTACTTTTAACGAAAAAAAAACTAGTTTTTTTTTTTTTTTTTTTTTTTTTAATATTGTTATTGAGTGAATTTGTATAGGAAAATATAGAAGAAAGTCTTGTGGTGGCCACAACATACTAGTTTGGAATGAAATTGACATTGATAATAAGTTGCTTTTGTATGCAACCTTCTATTACGTTATATATATGTATATACATATATAATATATACATATATATATACATACATGCACACACACATATATATATATATATAATTCTATTTTCTGAATTGTTAAAGAAGATGAGGATGTTTCTTCATGAATACTTGAATGGCATCTGAGTCAAATAATAAACCTAGAAACATAAAGAGTTTTATAATATTCATGACTAATTTTAAATATAACATTTGTCTAATTGTATGTTTAACTAATCCATTGTCACATATACCAAACATCATTCTTCAAAAATTACTGATAATTATTAAACAAAAATATCTGTACAATGTAGCAACACTGCCATTAAATTACACCCCCAGTCGTTATATTTAAATATAGTCCTAACTTTTGTCAAGAAGACATTTTAAAACACGTAGAAATAATATATATATATATATATATATACATATATATGTATTAAAAAAACTTATTCATAATTAAAGTACATTTCGAAGCTTCTCGACTTGATTATCAAGGCACCACCAGGAAAAAATAATTTTTTACAACTGTGTTTCTAAAGTGCAGCTCTCTGTATACAACAGTATTTCCTAGTTATAGATATAATTAAGCTTGATGTAGATGAGAAAAAAAAAAAAAACATTTAAATGACATTCATAAAAATCAGTTCTGGTGGAATCACAGGAGTTGATTAGTTCGAGCTTTGTTGGGTCACAAGGGGCAACGTGCAGTGCTTGAGGTGTTGAACTATTACTTTAACTACAGGCTTGGATATAATGAGAAGCTAGTGGATGGAAACTGGATAGAACGGCCTGGCGGAAACAATTGTGGAAGTACAGTCGGCTGCAAATGTATTCGAACGCTAGCAATAATTCCTATGTAAAACCAAGCACACTGAATACTGTTTTTTTGAATAAATCTTTGTCGAATTATGCTCTTAGTTAGTCTAAGAACATGATTCAACAAGGAGTTCTTGAACCAAGAAGTATTAAGCGTACTTTTTTTATATAGGAATTATTGCTAGCGCTGGAATGATTTTGCTGCTGACTGTACAGTCGGCTGCAAAATTATTCGAGCACTAGCAATAATCCTTGCCAAAAAAAAAGTACACTTAATACAGCTTTGTTAAATAAATCCTTGTCGAGTCATGTTCTTAATCAGTCTAAGAACATGATTCGACAAGGATTTACTTAGCAAAACAGTCTTAAGTGTACTTTTTAAATATAGGAATTATTGGCTAGTGCTCGAATAATTTTGCAGCCGACTGTACTTGTAGAGTAGCAATCGGAAAGTCCGTAGATATTTTACAGAGAACTTGTAACGCTTCAGGTATGGAATCACATAGGCTTGTAAAAAAATTTTGGACTTTCAGGCTAACTGTATGTATAACTAGAAAATATTGTCATACATATAGAGCTGCACTTTAAAAACGTAATTGTAAAAAAAAAAAAAAAAAAAAAAAAAAAAAAAAAAAAGGTTTTTCCTGATGGTGTTTTGATAGTCAAAGCGGAAAGCTTTGAAATGTATTTTAATTGTAAATAAGTGTTTATTTAAATATATTTATATCTATGTATTTTAAAGTGAATTATTAACAAATTTTTATGATGATACACGTGTTTCATTTAACCTCTCTCTCTCTCTCTTTCTCTCTTTTTTTTTTCCATCGAAATGACGTCTTATATACCCCTAAGTAGTAAAAAAAGAAAAAAAAAACCCATTATGTAAATAAATATTTAGATCACTTTATATATAAGGATTTTTGTAATTAATTTTCCTTTTATGGGCTGCATTTTGAATCTATCTAACTTATGCAAGAAATTGTTACTTATCACGCAATCAATAAAATATTCGGAAAAGTTTTATAATATAAAAGTACGTATTCATAAAAACTTTCAATCGAAAACTTATTTTGAAAATTTCTTAGAATTTTATCTACGAATTTCCAATAACATGACTTACACATAAAAGTATTATTATTTTACTATTTTTTTTTCTTTTGAAATAATTTAAGTTCAATATATATATATATATAAATATAAGTATTTGATGCTCAACTAAGCGTATCATTTTCTGACTTATTTTTTCGACAAGAACTTATTTGAGTTTGCTAATCCCTTACATTTTTTCCCAAAGAAGAAAAAATAAAATTCCAACCATTTAATCCTTTTTCTAATTCAAAAAGCAATGAGAGCGATCCTACGGTTGCCTCATTATATGTGTTCTCTCCTCATTTGTAATCCTGCTTTCACCTCCCTCTTCCCAACTCCAGCTCCTTGCCTCCGCTGTTCAGAAGCAACAGTTGGTTTGATTGTCGCGCACAGATCAGTCGCGTTTCTAACAGAGCTAGAATCTCACGCATTTTGTGATTGTTGTGAGAAATAGGAAGATGAATTTGCCGTCACTTCGAAAGGTGCGATGAAACATTAAAGGAAAGATGAATAAGAGTGCGACGCCTTAATTTCTGTTTCACAGGATTATGTGTAAGTTGTGATACATTTTTATAATACTTGAGTGAAAGTACACTTACAGGAAAAAGTTTTTCGTACTCTTAGAAAGGATTTGGGAATTTATCCAAGAAACATCAGATTTATTTATTTTTTCTGAATAAGGCTTTTGAAAAGTTATTATTCAAGAACTTTAAATTTCTAAGAATTCTAGATCATGTGCGATTCAAGTAGAGTTACCGAATATTTCTTAAAGTGGAAATTACTATGCAATAATTAATCTGTAGAGAAAAAGTAAAATTTTGTAAAAACTAAAACGATTTACAACTTAAAACTTTAAAATAATTTGAATGATTTAATATAAATAACTTTTTTAAGTATTTTAAAGTATTAATACTTTTTTCTAAATTAAACAATAATACTTCAAAGCACTAAATGCATCTGTATATAGTGAAAATTTAATTTTGAAACATAAAACAGTTTATTAAATTTTACTGCATGATATTCGCTTATATGCATTTTTAAACTTTATTGTTTTAGTTATTATAATTGATTTTTTTTTTATAAATATGCTAAAAGATTATCTTTTTAAAAGTGTATGGTTTAAAAATATTTTTTCGATAAATAGTTCATTTTAAATATTTTATCGGTATGTAATTATCAACTAAATCTAAGACATATATTAAAATATTTTATAATTTTCATTTAGGATTTTATTTAACACACTTTTCTATGTGCATGCAAATATACATATTATCAAATTTAAATAATATTCATTCACTTTTGTTTGTGGCCTAATAGATTATGTTATTTTTAAATATCATGTACTAAATTGTCTTATTGTTTTAAATTCAAATAAAGCAGAATAAATTTTTACGTAAAATATCCTTACATATATCTTGCATTAAAAAAACTTACATCATAAAAATGTTATGATTTATAATATAAAAAAATAATTAAAGAAATTAAACTATCAGTTTAATATCTATCTTTGCCTATATTATGTAAATGCTCATTTTTTAATTGCTGAGCTATAACTTAAAATTAACGATAATAAAAAATGTTTCTATTTTAAAAATGAAAAGAATATTTTGATAAAAACATTAATGAATTTTGGATTTTAAAAAGACTAAATTTATAATACTATAAATTATAATTGAAAAAATACTTGGTTTGGAATCAATCAAAAAGAAATGAAAAGTAAATAATTCAAATTTTATGATGATTATACAACTGTTTTTAATCAAAATCTTTAGCATCATAATGAAAACAAAATGATATACATCAATAGTGTTATAGCTAAAGAAAAGAAAGCAGAAAGACTATGAGTTGAATTATTAACGCATTTTCTGACGTCAGTGGTATAAGCATAAAATTATTAAAATATGTTTCCAGTACGGTCTTACAGTGTGCGGCAGAGACGCCGTAATATGGAAGCTGAAGCTTCTTTTAAGAAGAGACAAGAAGCTAGAAGAAGATTATCTTCCTCATCCTCTACTATAGGATCATCTCATCCTCCTGCAGTTCGGTCACTTAGTGCAGGTACAACTCCCCAACACAGAGCGTTGTACAGAACTAGTACGAGTGTCAGTGAGGGAGCAGAACCTCTTAGGAGATTACTTAGTACTGGGTCAGAACCATCTGATTCGGTGATATCAATGACTGCAACTGAACCTTGGAAAAATGTTACACAGCAAACTCTATATGAAAGTAGTGAATTTGGATCCCAAGATAGTAACAGGTAAGCTATATTTAAATGTTTCTAGAAATTTATAGTTATTTAGAAATCACACGCATCCATCCATACATATATGCAGTGGTGTACAAAATTAAAATAATGACCTGTTTTCACATTTTCTTCTTTTGAGCGTATTTTTTTAAATAAATGAGCACAGAAACATAAAATTTGGATGGCATGTTTATAATTATATCATTAATCAAATTTTATATAACTTTAGCAAAAGTAATAATTTTCAAACTATTATTAGTTATTTATTTTCAGTATTATTTCCAATTATTATATTCCCAATTATCGTATTATATTATTCCCAATTTTTATTTTTATTATTATGATTTTAAACCATTTTTAGTTAGTCATTTTTTCTTAAAAGCAATGTTTTGAAAAAATGAAAAATTCCAGCAATTTTAGAAAAGGAAACTTAATGAAAAATCGTCATAAGGATGCATTATAGTAGGTAAAGATAGTTAGATTGTTATGTTAGATTAAATGATGTTAGATTAAAAACGAATTTTTCTTCCCGTATTCTCTTTTCTGTTTCTCCTTTTTTCACGTGAAAATAACTTTTTTAAAGGATATACATACAAACATGAAAATTGACTAAGACATTCATTATGAAATAATTTATCGACAATTTTATTATCATGGTGATGTTCACAATTAGTAATTATATTTTTTCAGTTAATAACACAGTTAGTTACTACAGTTAGTCATTATATTTTTTTCAAAAAGGTCCATTATAAAAGTTAAAGAAAAGTGAATACAGAAAAAAAAAAAAAAAAAAAAAAAATCGGGATTTAGTTTAGTATTTTAAGGCATGTGCGTCGTCGTCTACATACAGGTGCATATATAGTACATATTTTTATATGTATATGCATCCTGTAATGCATCCTTAAGACCATTTTTCATTAAAGCTTTCTTTTCTAAAATTGTTGAAAATGGGAAAGCAGGTTGTTCTTTAATTTTAAACGCCAGTACTATATGTATATATACGATACTTTAATTGTTTATCCATAAATATTGCAATAACATAATACCAAAACATAATACAGAAATACAATATAATGTTAAAGTATCATTGTCAACATAATACGTTCAAGCATTTGATTTTTATAAAATTTTGTACTTTTTTATATTTCCAATTTTTAAAAATGAAATCGGATACACAACAAACTCTTTATGAGAGTAGAGAATTTGGGTAAAAAAATATTAATTGGTAAGCATTATTTAAATAGTGCAGATATTTATAGAAAACACATTAATATTACTATTATTATTATTATTATTATTATTATTATTAATATAAGAAACTTCAGTTTTTTATCTATAAATATAGCCGTAAACATCGTAAGGAAGATATCGTAAAAATGTTATTGTACCACAATTAAATAATATTTCAAAATGTGTTTTTGTTCACATAAATGACGTAAAAAGCCTGATGCACTGAAATATATTTACATAGAATATATGTAAAAAATTATTTTTTATTTCTTTACTATTTTTTTATCGAATAATAGCTAACAAAATTACTACAGTACATAAGTATACTTGTTAGGGCAGTATGTTCACAAATTCAATTTTTATAAAATTTGCATTTTTATATCTCCAAATTCGTAAAATGAAATAAAGATAATCTATATTTATATGTGTCATACTTGCACATAAAGTTGTTCTTTAAAATTTCTATACATATCACATATTTTATTAGATAATATGGTGTGGGAATTTGGTGCAAAACCCATACCCCTATTTACAGAGAAAAAATAAAAAAAAATAAATTGCCTTATTCTTTAATCTAAGATTTATGAAAAAGAAAATTTTTTCTTTATAATCAGTTGTAAAAAATCTGTGTTAAATTTCCACCTGGATAACAGTATAAATAATAATACATAGTTGCTAAAATAATATGTTCAAAAATTTGATTACTCTAAATTTCTGTATTTTTTTATTTCTGATTTTTATAAAATGAAACAAAGAATGATGGACTTCCAGCTTTAAAATCATATTTCATATATTTACTACTCAGACATAAAATTTTGTAGTTTAAAATGAGATTTTTGGAACATTTTCTTCAATTGTCTCTATTCTTTTTACTTGAAAACCAAGAAAGAATTTTTAATAACTGAATAAAAGAATGGAAAATGATAAACTCTCATACTTTTATATCTTTATTGGGGTGTTTTTGGAAATTGGTATAGTATTAGAAAGTTATTTATTTTGTCTACATTCTTTCTTTCTTTTTTTTCTTTCTTATTTTTTAAGCTACGTATGGACGACATAAAAGCAATAAATCTCAAAAATATTACTAAAGAATACTGATTCAGTTAAAATGAAAAACATAAAAAAAAAAAAACTTTTTTACTTTCTTAATTATTAAATGAAAATAAACTAATGGATTTTTAAATTAATAGGTAGAAAATGTGTAAATATCTTATTACTGATATAATAATCTATAACATAATATCTATAGTAATGTAAAATGATAAACTCTTATACTTTTATACCTTTATTAGGGTCTTTAGCATTTGGCATAGTATTAAAAATTTATTAATTTTATCTGCATTTTTTTTTTTTTTTCAAAGTTTTTCATGGGCGACACATCGGAATAAAAGCTATAAATTTCAAATAAATTACTAAAGAATATTGATTCAGTTAAAATAAAAAGCATTAAAAAAATTCTCTTTATCAATTATTAAATGAAAATAAACAAGTGGGTTATGAAATTAATCGGTAAAAAAAAGTAAATATATATAAATATATTAATACAGTACTGATAAGATAATATATTTATATTATACACAATACTGTTATATATAAATTAATTTACTGAAACAATAATCCATTTAATAAATTATGTACATATATATATATATATATATATTTATGTAGGGGATTATTGTGCCTATATGAAATATATGGTTAAAAAAATAGTTTGTTAAATTTTGAAATGCATATTAAGGAATAACATTATAAGTATTGCTACATTTAGGGACTTTATTATTCAATGTCTACCACTAAATTTTAATTGTAACAGTTGTCAAATTACATCAGAGATTAATCATCTATTATGTATATGGAATATCATTCCTAAAAATTATTGGTGATAATTGAATAAAAATTCCCTAAACTTGGAAATACTCAAGCTGATCACATTTTCCTTCAGTCATGGAAAGAAAAAAAAAACAATAAATAAGCTAATATCAGTTATAATAAAAATATTTAACCTAAATTTAAAGGATTTGAAAAATTAATGAAAATTAATAACTTAACACACGTAAATGATAACGTTAAAATTTCTTTTTATAATTTTGTTAAAGGAAAAAAAGTGGGATTTTTTGGTATCTAAAACATTGCATTTATTTCAACAACTTTCTAGAAATTAGGTATAAAGTATTACATACATAAATATTCTTTTTAATACTTTAAATAATTTACTTACTTTCTAAGTATGCCAGAAAATTTTGATTTTTTTTTTCTTTTCTTTTTTATCCTCTGATGAAAGAGCCGGCTTTGTTTAAAAAAAAAAAAAAAAAAAAAAAAAAAAATATGTATATATATATATATATATATATATATATATATACATGTTTTGATTTATTTATACATATAATGTTGTAAAATAGAATATTATATTTAAAACTATATTTTAAAATTGTAAATTTTAAACTGTTGAAAATGTTTTTGTTTAAAAACGTCAACACTAATTACACTTTCTGAAAAAGTGAGAACTGGTGAGTAAAACTACATCAAACTGTTTAAACTATACTAAAACTAAAAATATGATTTATTATTATAAATGCACTGTTTTTTTTAATAGCTATATTTAAATGTGACATATTTATTAATCCCTATGTGGACTTTGTTTTATTTTGAAAATAATATAAATAAAACGCACTAAAAGTAACACTATGAATTATTATTAAAATTACAAGGACCTTGTGCAGCTGTGTACAAAAGTGACATTTTTTTTTTATTCCCGTGCACAAAGTTTTAAATTTTTTAAATAATATAAATTTTAAAATCTTATAAATATTTATGGTTTAATAGTATGCATTAACATCGCGAGTTACGTGTTCTGAAAAAATAAATAAATAAATACTGCTGAAAAGCTGAAGCTATTTTAAAATATACTAAAACCAAAGGTATAAATTATTATTAAAATTACAATGATTTTATACAGCGGTTTAAAAAACCCACGTGGACACCCCCCCCTCTAGTTTTTCAATGACATAAATTTTAAAATAATTTAAATATTTATGTTTAAAAACGTCCATTAACGTCATGAGTTACGGCTTCTAAAAAATATTAAAGACTGCTGAATAAAACTGCATCAAGTTATTTTTAAATATACTGAGAAAGAAACACTTGAGTATTATTAAAACAGCAGTGATTTTTATACAGTTTTATTCAAAAGTTACAGTTTTATTAATATACAGGAGAAGATTTTATTTTTTAAATTAAATATATTTCAAAATGTTTTAAATATTATCAATTAACGTCAAAAGTTATGTTTTTGAAAAAAAAAAAAAAAAAAGGACTGCTGAATCGATAGTAAAAATGCGCAGGAAGGTCTGGTGTTGAAAAATAATTAAATAAAATCTTTGAAAAACATCATAAATTGTAAAAAAAAAAAAAAAAAAAATAAAAAAAATCGCAACAATTGTTTCCAGTCGAAATAAAACACGACCCATCATCAGGCGAACAAAGTTGGTACCTTTGTTTGAGGAAGGGTCATGTTTTATTTCCATCTGAAACAACACGAGTTTTCTTTCTTTCTTCTTTTCATTTTATTTATTTATTTATTATTATTTTTTTTTTTTGTGTTTGTGTGTTTTTTTTTCTTTTTTTAAGTTTTTATCGTATTGCTGAATTAAAATACATCAAGCTGTTTTAAACTGCACTAAAACTAACATCACTGAACGTCATTAAAATAACTTGATTTTCATACAGCTTCATTCAAATGTGATAGTTTTATAAATCCAAATGTGCACTTAAAAAACAAAATAAAATGAAATAAAAGTCAATTATTACTTAGTGAAACATTTCATTTCTATGCTGAACACTTTCTGAACTCTTTCTCCCTAATTTAAATTTTGGAAAAACAGAAAGAATTTTAATTAGGTTCTCACTAAAAATGCGCAATTTCATTCAAATGTCATATTAATAAATGATGTTATTTTTACAGAGGAATATATATAATTGTTTGAAAATTACACAGTCTAATTGTAAAATGTTTGAAGACTTCTTTTATAAAATCAATGATACATTAAAAAGAGTCTTTTATTCTTAAAACTGAAGCGTTTTGTCACATTTGGTCACCTTTACAAAACTTCCAATGTATTTTCATTTTGTTTGTCACGATGACATTAAAACTAACTTAACGCAAGCTCCAGCCTAATACATTGTTATTGTATTTGTTATTGTATTTGTACATTCTATGCTTTGTAAAATAACCATTTCCAAATGTATATATATTTTTTAGAATTTCGTTTTTAACTTTAGAAAACGCACAACCGTTAAGTTAATTCTAGTTTTCCAAATATTGCTTTTTTACCTATTTAACAATTCATTTTGTAGGTTTAATTTGCGAATAATTTAGCTTTCGCACTTTAAACCTTACGAAAGTTTAATAAATGCATTTTATGAATAATTGTAATTTGCATAGCAAATTTTCTCACAGAATATTGCATAGCAAATTTTCTCATAGAATATCCTCGTGTTTGGCTGTCGGTGATTGCAAGTGAAACGCCTTAATCTAAGCCTGTGTGGAACGAAAAACCAGGAAAATACACATATAGATGCAATATTTTCTACTAATGCCCTATTTTACAGTAAAAAATATAATTAAGATTGCGAGAAAGGTATTTTTTGTTTAATATTTTTGTAAAATGGTTACTTTTTAATTTATTGATCTTCTGGAAAAAATTATACTTTTGAGTACACATTAAAAATATAATTAACTTGAAAATCATTACAAGCATTTTGAAATAAAAATTTTCCTTAACTCTTTCGTTTTGATATCTCACTCTTGGGATAAAATGTCCCAGTGATAAGTAAGATTGACAGCAATAGTGACCTAGATGATAAGTAAGATTTAAGGATACGATGGCTTATGGGTTTTTAATGTAAAATTATGAAACATTATACAGGGTGTCGACAGTCGAAATTTTTTACTTAATACTTACACCAGTATTTTTCTGTCGGAATTTTTACAAGTAAATTTGCACGATTAATTCAGTAAAAATTATTATATAAATATACTGGTGGAAGAATCAGGGAAAAAAATTCGACTGTCGATACCCTGTTATATATTTATTTTAAGACATACGATTGGAAAAGTAAAAGTTAAATTAAAATATTATCTTAAAATTAAAGCTTAGATGTAACTAAAATAACAAAGAAGACAACCAGTCATCTTAACTCAATGTAAACCTACCGGTATCTTACCTCCAAAATATTTTGTCATCTTACCCCAAAACGTTGAACAAGTTCGTGTATTAATTCAGAAAAAGAGGAACCGCCCTCTTTTATACGTTTGGCGGGGAAAACCAGGACACTGTATTTTAAAATAATTATCAAAATAATTATTTTTTCCTTACATTACAAACTAAAAAAGGGATGAGTCGACCTTTTTTAAATGCTTATCACAAAAAGAGATATAGATTATCGATATCGATACAAACTAATATCAGAAATTCCTAAAAATGTCCATATATACGTGTCGTTATTGATGTACCTTTCCTATGATTGGCCCAAAATTATACCTCTGAGGATCACCAAAGTGGAGGAGTCATCCCCTCCACGGATGATCAAAATTGTGATGGTATATCTCCGAACCATCCTTAGCGATGCGTCCCAGATCGTCTCCAACTACCCATTGCTCAGTACTAGTGCGATGCTAAACCCAACAAAACATATAACTGGCCGACGTCATCCTACGGCCCGGCATATAAAACCACGTGATACGGTATCTTATCCATCGCGGCATCTTACCTCAACTTACTTTTTTATTATTTCTCTAAATACTATACCAGTTTTATCATCAAAAGCATTTATAATAAGCTATTTAAGATTTCAGAATTAATAAAATGAAAATTGTTTGAAAATGAAATAATTTTGTTGAACAGCATTTCACACATTTTTAATGATATTATACACCAGTTAATGTATTTCATATTACAGTTAAAAAAAAAAAATATTAAAATCCATTATTTAATAAGGAAATGAATTACTTTTATTAAGAATAACGCATTAATATAATAAAGATAGAATAATTTCTATTACAGTACTGTCTCTCTTTCTCTTTTGGCTATACTTTCTCTTTTTAATTTTTCATATCAATAAATTTATGAAAATATTGTTAAAAAATAAATTAAAAAAAATATCATAAAACTAATGTTTGCATTATAATTTTTGAGTTATAAGAGGAATTACTAAATTGATTCAATATGAGGTAAACTGGTATTTAATAATAATAATAATAATAATAATAGTCTTGTATTTTAAATATGTAAATAATCAAATGCATATTAATGAAAAACTAACTTTTAAAATTTATATTTCTTCAAATTTACACCTCTCCTTGTTAGAATGATAATAAAATTCTAAAATATCACGTGATTTAAATGACTTCTCAGAAACATGATGATGTGATACTAACTTGTAATAAATTTAAATTTCATGAAATAAGAATTGTAGTATGCTTAGTTGAATAATATTTTCATTCTCAAAAGATTATAAAATGAACATAATATATTTTTTTCTCGACAAATTTGCATAGAAATTAAAATATTAAATTTATCTTAATAAAAATAAATCTTGGTTTCAATTACAAAATCAGATTCAAAGAACTTCATTTTGTAGATTAAAAAAAAAAAACTTTTTGTAACTTTTTTTTTGTTTCGAATAAAATACTTTAACAGTGCAATTTTACTGATAATTTTACGTTAACTTGATAATTCTTTAAAAACCTTATCCCTTGTAAAATAACTTTATGAGTTTTACAGACTTAACATTTATAGACCCTTTTCTAAGCCATTTCAGTGCATTTGAAATAAAAAAGTAAATAATAATAATAATAAAAAGACTTGTTCGGCTCTTTTGAAAAATTAAAGTGTCTTAAATATAACGAGTTTGCTTAAGAATATAAACTATTTGCTAGATTTTGTAATTACAATTCTTTTATTTTTGAAATAAAGTTTTCTTTAAATCCTATTAAGTTTCATAGATTATTTAACTAGATTAATTCAACAACTATAAAATTCTGTTTAAAGCATTATGTATTTTAAAATTAAGCTAACATAATACATTATTATATTACTATTAGCATGTGTGCCTGCTTTGCATAGTCATTATATTTAGAGGAATTTAAAAAAAATATTAATTACTATATTTTATATTATAAATAAAAAAGGAAATATCATTTAAAATCATTTAAAACCTCACTGTGGGTTCCCACTTGCTTACATTTACGCCTTAACTGGCCATTTCTGTTTGGTTGCTAACTGGATGATAAGTGACGCTGTTATTATTCAAGAACTACGCTTTTCGTACAGACATTTCTCGGACAGATTATCATCTTCGCTCTATGACAACAGATGACAGCAACAGACAATCTTCCTAACTGCAATAATTTTAATTAAATACAAAAAAAATAATCAAAAATTCGAAAATCGTGCTTAGAGATGCACCAGGGGAGGTCAATATGGACTTCCATGTCTACAAAACTATCAACACACCTCTTAATTTGACTTTTCTTTTTTGTTACTTTTTCGTCATCCATGCGGTTTAGGAAACTAAGAAGACACTGAAAGATTTTTTTTATATAAATTGACACCTTTTCTATTAATTATCTGCAAAAAGTAACACATTGGCCTTGGAGGATCGAAACGCTGACCTCTTTGCATTATTTGCATGACGTTCTAACCTTCTGAAAATCTTTTTACATTTACGTTTTTATCGCGAGAGTTGACCACTTTAGAAATTTACATATTTAAAAAAAAGGAAAAAAGAAAAGAAAACTAATCATAAATTCGGAAATCGGGCTTCAAGGAGCATAGAGGTTAAAACCGACCTTCAAGCAAAATTCTGTAGCTCTACGATCAGCTGTTGGCTTACGAATCGACGGACAGACGGACACACATATATATACACAAATATTCTTTTATCACATGTAGAGATTATTATTCTTTATCGAATTTTATAAAGATTTATATTTTCATCACTAATAACTTTTTTAATTTAAATTTTCCAGTTTATTGCACACTTTTATTTCCTCTCACTATAAACAATACTTTTTCTACGTTCTTAAAGATAACTTTAATGTATAGATTAATGGATAGATAATTTATACTTTTATTTAATGTACAGATAAATGTATTACAAAAATCCTCTTGGGGTATGTAAAAGGGAAACACTTATTTTGGATTTTTACTACACACAGTTATTTAATAATTTGAAGTGACAGTTATTGAAAGTTTTCTGATTTCGCAATTTGCTTTACGAAAATTACATGACTTTGGATATGATCATTTACGAACGTAAAGGTTTAAAATATTAATATCACTTTTATATACTTCATGTATGCACTTCATATCTCTTAGAGGGTTACATCAAAACTTTCACTGTAACTTCCTGGAATTCAGTTATTTTTTAAAGGAATTGATGAGAATTTTTAAGCGAAATAAAAATGTTAGCAGTTTTGGCTAACGTAAATCTATACAATCCCGATATTAAAGAAAGTATAGTGCGCTGTGCGCATATTATACTAAAGCGATAATCCATTTAATGTATGTTTATTTATGATAGGGGATTATTGTGCCTTTATAAAATATATTAAAATGTATTTTATCCTCACCAAGTTGATAAGTTATGCAGAACATAATTCAGGGTGGTTAAAGGCTCGCCTTTTTCCCCTGATACTTACACCACTGTATTTATATGATAATATTTTACTTAATTAATCTAGAAATCTTACTATTAAAAATTTCGTAAGCAAAATAATGGTGGAAGAATCAGGAAAAAAATGTGGCCCGTAAAAAGCATGTAATTTGAAACTTTCGCATAGACATACGCTTTCATATGTTTGTAGATTCAACAGTTTTGCTCTGTTACTTATTATTTTACTTAAAAATTAGATAACATGAATATTTTACTTTTCTTTAATTTAATTATTGCCATAAAATGTAAGGCTTCATCTCCTGTCAAACTTCATTTGTAGTTGCAAAAATTATGGCGCACCTTTCCGAATAATAAATCAGTATTAAAACTCGTCCATTTCTCATTTCTATATGCTTTTAAAGATTATTTTACTATAGCTGAATTTTTGAAGAGACTGAACTTATGTCATATGACATTTCCATGTACTTTTAAAGGTTATTTCACTATAGATAAATTTTTGATGCTGCATTAAAGTGTTCATTGTTCGAATCGATGTGAGCCTGACGTGAATTAGATAATATAAAGATAACATTGGTTTGAAATTGTTAACATTATGGTAAATACTTCTAAATGATGAGTACTATAGCTGAATTTTTGAAGAAAATAAGTATGAGCGCTTGCCATATGACATTTCCATATACTTTTAAAGATTATTTTACAGCAAATAAATTTTTGATGCTGCATTAAAGCATTCATTATGCGAATCGATGTGAGCCTGAAGTGAATTTGATAATATAAAGATAACATTCATTTGAAATTGTTAACATTATGGTAAATACTTAACATTATGTTAAATGCTTAACATTATGGTAAATACTTCTAAATGATGAATAAGTATGAACGCTTATCCAACTGTCATTTCCGTATATATTTAAAACCTATTTTACTATAAATGATTTTTTGAAGTTTCACTAAAGCGTTGATTATCCGAATCGCTGTGAGTCTGGCGTGAATTAGATAATAGGAAGGTAACGTTGATTTGAAATTAACAACATTATGGCAAATATTTCTAAATGATGAATAAGTAGGAACGCTTGTCTATCTGTCACTTCCAACTATTTTAAAAGATAGCTAAATTTTTAACGGTGCATTAAGGCGCTGATTACCTGAAACGCTGTCAGCTTAAAGTGAATTAGATAACAGGAAGCTAAAACTCTTTTGAAGTTTTCAACTCCATGGTTAATATTTCTAAATGGTGAATAAATATGAACACTTTTTTGTTTCTCATTTCTATATATTTTTGAAGGTTATTTTACTACAGCTAATATTTTGACGCTGCACTAGAGAATTGATTATCCGAATAGCAATGAATAAAAAAGGAATTAAATAATATGAAAATAAATTTGCTTCGAATATTATGGTGGGTATTTCTAAATGGTAATTAAGTATGAAAGCTTGTTTATTTCACATATCCATATAATTAAAAAATATTTTTTTTTCTGTAACTAAACTTTTGAAGTTGCACAAAAACACGTTCATTATCCGAATCGCTGAGAGCAGAAATAAAATTAGGTAATATGAAGATCGAATAATTGAACAAATATTACTAAAGAATAACCTTTTAAACAATAATATTGTAATGCATTCAAAATAACCTCTGTAATTTTCACAGGCTTCTGGTGAAAAACTTGCACTTTAAACAGGGTTCAAAAAGTTTTTTTTTTTTCACAGATATTTCAGTGCAATTATTCATCACGATTATCAAACAAAAGTATTTTGTAATAATTTCCTTAAAAAAAAAAAAAAAAGGAAAAGAAAAGACCTATTTTCTTAAATTGTGTTAGATATAGGTAATAGAACACAGCTTAAATAAGACTGAATTTAAATAATGCCAAATAGAATTGCAATAGAGAAAGTATATGTAAATAAATAATATATAAATAAAAAAATAAATAAATAAACGCCTTAAAAAAAAAAAAAAAAATACAGCCACATCTTTTACATTGTTAAAAATGGTTTCTTGAAAATGAGCAAAATTGTCTCAAAATAGCTCCGAAACAATGTATACTTAAATTTGAGAAACCACGTACTCATTTTTGAGTATATTGACATGCTCAAAAATAGGCTTGACCAATAAGAATCCAACTATCCACATTTTTGAGCATGTCAATATACTCAAAAATGAGTACATGGGTTTTCAAATTTAAGTATATATTGTTTCGGAGCTTTTTGAGACAATTTAGCTCATTTTTAAGAAACCATTTTTAACAGCGTATTATTTTGGTCAAAATCAATTCTCATACTAATTTTCTGATCCCAACTTCTAAGTAATTTCATGATGTTAAATAAGAGAATCAATAGTTGAATACGTTGGAATTTTCTTTTCTAGTTCCTTGTATCAACATTTTGATAGGATCTGGACATTTTTAGAAATTAAAAATATTCCATATGCTGTTTAACCAGTCTCTTGAGACATGATCCTTCATCTAGGCTATGCTGTAACATACACTAACTATTAGGAATCAGTGATTACAAAAAAAATTACTGCTGCAGCCGTAGCAAATTTCTTTGCAAATAAGGAACTTTTATTTGCATAAAAAAAAAAAAAAAAAAAAGAAAAGAAAAGAAAGAAATGTGGTGTGAAAAAACCACACAATTTCCATTACTCACTATTAAACGTATTATAAACATTTTTTGGAGATGGGATAAGAAGACATAAAACTGACGCAACGAAGTAGAAGCCTAAAATATTTCCGGTAAGAGAAACTTACTAAACGTGTAGAGACATATAAAACAAAGTTTACATAGCGAGCTAAAAAATAAGAAAAAAAAAAAAAAAATGGTAGAGATATTTTTTGAAACACCAATTTCCAAGATCTAAAACTGACCTACCTAAGCAGGATGACTGTTAATTTTCCTGTAATAACCACGTAATACACGAGAAAAGAAATCTAAAATGGATTTATGTAACAATTTTCAAGAAAATCGTTAGAGCCATTTTTGAGATACCGACTTTTACCAAAATTTTGTATACTCAATTATTGACCGGAAAACAATAGTTACATACAAAAGAATATTAAAAAAAGAGATAATATGGTAAGTTTGAAAAAAAAATCCGTCCAACTGTTTTTAAAGGAACGCACTTGTGAAATCTGAAACTGAGCTATTTATACAGGGCGCCTACTAATTTTCATGAACTAACCAGCTGTATCATTCGAAAGGACATCTAAAAGAGTGTTTATATAGCAATTTTGAAGAAAATCGTCAGAGCCGTTCTAGAGATACGGATTTACGGTCCCACTTCCGGTTTCCGATGTCCTATTTCCGACTTTCCAATTTTCACCAAAATTTGAAAAAATCATGTGTACAGATCTATCTCAATTGTGAAGTTTCGTAGCTCTATCTTTATTCGTTTCGAAGGTATGATAGCCAGAAAATCCCCCCCCCCCTTATACTATACTAGACCTTATATACTAGACCACGCCACCAATAGGACTGACCATTATAGCGAATGTCTTCAACATGAGGGTGTAATCTGGTACCTCCATCCTTTGTTCTGAGTCTCTGAAGTCACGTGAACTGGACTTGATTGACTGGGTGACTGGGGTGATTCCTCTGAAATCTGTAAGAAAGCTCTCTCTTTTTTTTCCCCTTTCATTTGTATGCATGAACGATTTAAGATGGTTATGTCAATTCAAACGCAATTTTTTCGCTTGCAAAATGATTTATCATAATTTTTTTTCTATGTAATTAATCTATGAAAGTTTAGCTTTCCATCCATGTGTAAATCTAAATGCTAAAATAAAAAGTGCGTGTACAATAAAAATATTAAAAAACACAAAATTCGTTCCTACAGAAAAATAACACAGTGATTTGATTATACTTCACTCTTCCTCCAGGCCAACATCACGTGACAATTTTGCTGGGGAAGCTCCTTCACGATGCAGACAGATAACGAGGGGGGAAGCGTGGTCTATATATATAAGGTCTATGCACACACCTTAAAAGGTATAAATCAAGTGAAAACTCGATATAGAATTTTTGGACCGAATACAATACTTCCATTACCGACAGTTGTTGGGTAATGGTAGTAAGAAGAAAAATAACTTTTATTTAGATATATTAAGTCTTTATTTTATTTTATTTATTTATTTTTAACTCATTTTCTTTAGTATTAAAACACTCTCACTAACAGCATTTAACTATAAATATATATATATATATATATATATATATATATATATATATATATATATAAAGTTTAAAAAACGCCGTTTGGTTAAAACAAATATTTTCTATGATTTTAATAATTTGTGCCTTGAATATTACATGAAATTCGCTCATTGAAATTTCAAAGGAAAACTGATATCAAAGGAAAATATTTACAGTTCTCTTAGATAATAAAATACATTAAGATTAGATTTACTCGTTACAAAATTTGAAAATAAACTTTTTAACTTTCTCGACAACTGTTCAGAATGTATAACACAGCTAAAAAAATATTTCGAATAATTTCCACTTATATTTAATAATGTATATCTGAATTTTTCGTATAACACTAAAATTGGTTAATAATCTTTATCATACCATATTCAACAGTTAAAAGTTATTGTGGAATCGGTATAATGTATGTTAATTTTAGTATTGTAGGTGAAGAGTATGCAAATAGGCTTTTAAAATTCATCTCAAAGATAGTAATGTATCCTATTTCTTTTGTAAGTTTCTACACACAAGTCAATAGTGTTTTTTATACCATTTTTAGTATGAAATATTTTACAGTTAACCTATATAAATGATAATAACCTATATAAATTTTAATAACCTATATAAATTTTAAGGCATTCTAAAATTATTTACGATATAAGAGCACGGGCAAACAAATCAAACAAACAAAGAAATATACAGACAAGCAATCTAAAGTTATGAACATATTTCTTTCTTTTTTTTTTTTTTTTTTTTTTTTATGGAAAGTACTAAAAATGAATAATACACTCCTTCTCATATTTATAAGGACACTTTATATTTTGAAATAACTAATGTAAAAATAAATGCGAACAAGATTATGCTAAGTGCACTTAATATATCTAGTATTCTAAAAATCAAAATTGCTATAATTTTTTTAATATGAAACAAAATTAATAAAAAATAATGCAAAATGTGTTTTTCTCCACGTTTTTAGATGTTCATAATTATAGGGACAATCCAGATTTTTTCGTTTTATTTAACTTACTAGCGGATAAATTACAGTTGACATGCGAATTCGTTAAGTAGTGGGCTAGATCAATTTCATATATAAGCCTTCAATTTTTCTTGGACGGACATTACTGATAATTCCTCGAAAAAAAGAACGTTCAAGTAGTGAAGTATGATAAATGTGTTTTTTAAGTGGAAGGATAATTTCAATCCGCCGAATTTTTAATTAAATTCAAAGGTCTAAAATTGCTGAAGGAAATGTGATCAAACGTTGAACTGCTGGTTCGATAGGAGAGAGATCTGATGCAAAATCAGAGTTGTTTTACAGAGATTGAAGACTCATAGTTCCTCTTACTGTTCTACTCATAATGACTGCTGCTGAATTTGCTCGTAATTTTTAACGAAAGGTTAGAGTCCACATTTATGCATGTTTAAAATAATTAATAATATGTTAAAATGAATAAAAAACCTGTAATAATCAATCAGCATTTAATGGGGGAAAGAACGTCTGTGTTAAAGTTGAATAAAGACAATATTAAATGGTAAAATGTTGCATTTTCGGATGAAAAACATTTTATTCTTGATTAACCAAATGGTTTTAACAGTTAATGGCACGATCTGAAGATAGCGAAAGGCAGAGCAGATTTTTTAAAGGCAGATATGAATCGCGCATTTTAAAGGTGGATCTATGGTGCTCTGGGGAGCTGTTTCTACTGAAGGCAGAATGAATTTAGTAATTTTTTCTACTATTATGAACATCAAGAGAATATCCCGCAAATTTTAAACGTGGAATTCTCAGATTTTTGTTAGATTTTTTGGGGGGGGGGGGGGGGGGGGTAATAATATTTTTTTGAACAAGACTTACATTTTAGCTCTACTTCTAGAGCAATAGGAAATAGTTTGAAGAAAGAAACTTCTTTATTGTTGCCTTTCCTGTGGCCTAAAAGTTGAAAAAACCTTAACTTATCATATTAGAAAAGTGCATGCAAGTGGAAAGCAATTTTAAATAGTATAAATGTATTCAAAATATCATCTATACTGTATGAAATGGTATTAAACTGAATATTAAAGAAAAAATAAATATATATATATATATACTAGAGAGAATGTCTGACCGTTTCACCCTAAAACGAGACCCCAAAAAATATTAATTTAAAGAATTATTGAAAAGAAATGCTAAGATTCCAGCTCTCCTTATAATTGTGAACATCTGAAAAATCCTTTTTTGACCGTATTTAAAGTTTTTTAAAATAGAAAAACGAAAAAACATTTTAAATATAGTCTATTAATGAAATTCAAATTAATTACAAATATATTTGTTTAAATAATAGTGTTCAGTGTTTAGTTAATAAAGAAAAACGGGTGTCCTTATAATTATGAGAAGGAGTGTATAAATCATACTGAATTAATTTTTCTAACCTAAAGCTTATTGAAAATACATTTTTAAAAATCTCTCATAACAAAACCTATACAAGTACGAATATTAACTCATTTCTAACTTTCCTATTGAATTTCTGAAGTCAGTTTTACTAATTTAAGTTATAGTTAATATTTATAACTATTCCTGAATTTGAATTTTTCATTTGAAAGCGCGCGTTATCATTCTTAATGGGAAATAATAAAAATCATAAGAAAAAGATAAATTGCGTCTGCTATTATAAAACCTACAACGCGCTATTAGATGGAGGCATAGAGGATAAAAGTGTGTGTGAAAACACAGATGATCATTTCGTTTTACTTAGAAAATCAGTTTTTAAATTCGACGTTGCTCAAAAATCAACATGAAGCTAGTTAAACGTAAAATTGTATTTCCATCAATCATAATTGTGATAACTATAGAATGAAAATAAAACAAGTTTTCATTGCAAAAATATCATTTTAGCATAAAAGTTAAGCTTGACTTGAAGAAAATTTTGTAATTAGTCAAGTAAATAGTTATAAGGATTTTTATTTAAATTAAAACATTTACAGTTTAAATTGACTCAGAAAGAAATAATAAAAGAATTATGTAAAACTTTTAATTTGAATTATCCCCACCCCTTTTTATTTTTATTTTTACATAAGAATGAAACACGATGTGAAAAAAAATTGTGATTACTCAAGTAAATAGAATTATAGATTATTATTTAAATTAAAAATTTACTGTTTAAATTGACGCAAAAAGAATTAATAAAAGAATTATTTAAAGCTTTTCACTTTAATTATACCTTTTTCTCCTTACGTACGAATTAAACTCGAATTAAAGAAAATGTTGTGATCACGCAGCTAAATATAAATAAGAATTATTATTTAAACTAAAACTTTAAAGTTTAAACTGACTTAGAAAAAAAAAATAAATAAAGAAGAAAAAGAATTATTTAGAGCTATTATCTAATCTTTTAACTTTTAACTTTTTTTTCCCACTGAATTTTCTACTTTTTCTTTCTCTTTTTTTAACAATTTAACTGCATGGTATTCCAATTCGTTGGATTTAAACTTCTTTATATCCGATTAATGTAATATCAAACACAAATGTTTCAGCAGGTTGAAAGTTATTTGTAGAACTCTCGTAATTTTTTTTTTTTTTTCAGTCCGTTATTTTAAGCTCAAATAAAAGGGTTTTCTAAAATTACATTTTTCTTTTTCTTTGATGAAACCAAAAAAGTTCTTACAAAGTTTAAATAAGAATTTCGTCATTACTTATTTTAATTTACAATACCTTTAATTAAATCTGGTGCATAAAATATTGTGCTTATTAATAATGTTCTAGATAATTAATAAAATTATGTTGTGTTTTCAAATGCATTTATTTACTTACACAATTAATAAGCATTAAACAGGTAAGGGAAATACATTTACAATTTAGAAAGCATAAATAATTTTATATCTTTAACCCTTTGCAGCGCAAGGTAATTCGAATCATTTAAATTATACTGGCACCGGAATTCACGAACAAAATTAATGTTACTTACACAATTTTTAAAATATTGTGCTTATTAATAATGTTCTAGATAATTAATAAAATTATGTTGTGTTTTCAAATGCATTTATTTACTTACACAATTAATAAGCATTAAACAGGTAAGAGAAATACATTTACAATTTAGAAAGCATAAATAATTTTATATCTTTAACCCTTTGCGGCGCAAGGTAATTCGAATCATTTAAATTATACTGGCACCGGAATTCACGAACAAAATTAAATTAAAAGAAATTTTAAATTTTAAGTTAAAAAAAAAACGGCCTTTTCTGCTACGTTATAAACGTAAATTTTTGCTAAAAAATTTCTGGGATGAGTTTTTGCAGCTGGGAGGTGGTTTGACACTTATACCACCGCGCGTTAAAGGGTTATAACTGTCAAACAGAATTTAATAAGTTCCAATATTAAAGTTTATATATTTTATAGTTCAATACTTTAAAGTTCATTTAACTTATTTTTGTTACTTAAACATTAATTTTTCAATATCTTAAATTTAAATGGATGTTTCAAACTTTATAATGTTGAAAAATGAAATAGTTTAATAAGTATTAAGTTTATATTTTATTAGGTAAGCTGTAACGTTGAAATTATTTTTCTTAAACTTATATTTACATAAAAGATAACCTTCAGAAGTAATAATAAAAGCAAATTATATCATCAGTTTTTGATAAATTTAACTATTTACAAAACTTCTGAAGTCAATTCGTGTGTGTTTTATGAAAAGATTTATTTAATACTACTGTCAAAGAATATTTATTAAATTAAAAATTATTTAAAGTTATCGATATGATTATTTCAATTTTTAAGTGTAAGAAATATTGCTGTTTTTTTTAACATTTAATTAATATTTAATTGAATATTCAATCAATCTTTCGTTTTAAATTAAAAAAAAAATATTTTTAAAAGTTAAGTTTAATTTAAAAAAGGAATAACAGTTTTTTTTTTTTTTTTTTTTAATTATAAAATGTGCATTAACAGCTCAATTCAATAAACATTTTCTTTTCTGTTTTTAGATTATAAAAGTTTCCACATACATTTTGAAAAGAAAATCATACAAAATGATACTGATAATAAAAACCCATTTTTCAATAGCATCAAAATTTAATTTTTTAGTATAACAATATTTTTGTACGATCAAATTGCAAAAGATTTAATTAAATGTTTTACTTGTGCAAATTGCAAATATTGTTGCAAAAGAAGTTTAATTAACATTATTTTTAGATAATAAAAGTTTCCATATATGTTCTGAAAGTAAAGTTATACAAACTGATATTGATAATAAAAATCTGTTTTTCAATTGCTTCAAAATTTAATTTTTTAGTGCAATAATCTTTTGATTTGTAGCAACTGCAAATGTTAAGTAGTGTAATAATAATAATAATAAAAATGAATGGAGAAATATATGCAAACATTTTTAATCTGGCTACTTAGCAATTATCTACATATGTTTTCCTAGATTATTCTTAAAAAAAAAAAAAAAAAAAAAAAAATGCGAATTTCTAAAAAATGCGTACAGCATAATTTCATTAATATTATTTAGTTATTTTAGAAATTAAAGAACTTGAAATTTCCTCTATTTATATATATATTCGCATTCTTCCCTTCTTAATTTTAAAAGGAAATTTACTGAACACAAATATGCAAACTGTTTAACTTAAATATTTTTCTGGCTATTTAACTCACGCATCGTTATTTACTTCTTTTCATTTTTTTTTTTTTTTTTTTTTTTTAGATTAGACAGTAACAATTTTAAGGCAGGAAATAAAGATGCATTTTCTTATTATTAAATTTATTTTTTAGAGCAATAAATACTTTACAAAGGGAAACGTATACATATATATGCTTCATTTAGTGCCATAAATTCCAATAGAATTGCTTTTGCAAGTGCTTACCGTTGACATAAATTCACCATAAAAATGTTAAAACAAGAATTTACAACTCCATTATTTAAAATTTGCTGTTTTGTTTTCTTCTTTTTTTTGAAAAAACAACAGTTTAAATTATCTGTATTATAAATTTATTTGATATTTTACAAGAATATCATAATTACAATAAATATTGACAGTGTTACATTACAAAATGTTTATGTATAATTTTTGATATTCTGGATGATCTGCCCTTTCACTGAATAATACAATGTTACTTCCAAGCAGATGTATTTAGATGCAGCCCTTTTCTTATAAAAAGGTCTAAGTTCAACATTTATTGAAAAGAACTTTATACAAATTTTGAATGTCAAAATTTACTGTCTTTATTATCCCGTAAATACTTTGTTGCTGCAATCTTATTGTTGTATCTTTTAAACAAATGTTAACTGATGTAAAACGCAGTCTTCGGATAAAAAGTAAATAAAAAATGAAAGGGAAAGTCTTTCATTTTTCTGATCGAAACGTGTAAGGAAATGTCAAATTTTACTCACTGCTTCATTCTATACATTTAAACTAATACTTTTATTTCTAAAAGTTAAATGTTCAAAACATTCAAAAACATGCAGATGTGGTATTTCCTATAGCGATTTAATTTCATTGTTATTTGAGCAAAAAATGAACTGTTGGTTAGGTGATACCAGTGAATAACCCTCGCTTTCCCAAGATGGGGTCATTTTGACCCCATTTTAAAGTTAAAATTTAGTTAAGCCCGCCTCATTCAAAAAGTGCGCTAATTCCCCAGAGATAGCTTGCGTAGTCAGTGAAATGTTGCAACTTCTAAACGATACAAAAAGGCGCGGTGCTGGTGATTTTCGCTAAACGCGCCAAGCGGCACCCGAATGTAATTTTTCTGCAGTAACGCCTTGATCTTGGGAAATCGAGGGTTAATTACAATTTTCTCTTATGATACATTGAATAATTACCGTCGTTCACATAATTTTAACTAGATGGAATAGATGAACTTCCTTCAGTTCCCCATCATATATTTGTTCTCAGAAATTCCTACTGCTGGGCATATTATACAATTTCTTCATAAAAGAATGTATTTGTCTCATACAAATGCATACAGGTAATTATAGAGATAAGATATTTATAAGAAGATTCATAATCACATGTTACGGAATTTCAAACATTAAATTTAACCCAAGAATCTTGTTGAAGTGAAAACTTCTTTAGGCGCGTTGAGCACTTTTGGGTGAACAAAAATCATGAAACTCGCGTCATCATCAGCGAAGGCTTGCCATGAGAAGAAACACATTTTTTACCAATTTATATTATCGAAAGTGGCATTTGAGATTTTAGCTGATTTACACGTTTTGAAGTGTCCTGAATGGGTTTTCTTTTGTATCTCAGCTACTAATTAAAATAATTTCAGAAGTAATACATCATTTGAAAGCTTTGTTGAGTTGGAATCGAACAGTAGCTTACAGAAATTTCTACCGACAGATGGCGCTGTTCTATTTTAAAATTTCAATATTTCAATTTCTAATTATGATAAAAATATTTTTAATACATCATTCGAAGGATATTTTAAAGTTCTTTTATATTATCGAAAATGGAATTCGAGATTTCACCTGATTTACACGTTTTGAGGTGTCCTGAATTGGTTTTCTTTTGTACCTCAGCTACTAATTAAAATAATTTCATAAGTAATCAATATTTTTACCTAATATAATGTTTAGTTCATTTAATATGGGTAGCTACAAATATTGTGCCGAATCATATAATACAGATCATAAACCCTTCTTTACAAACCAAAAATAATTCCAAAATAATAATCTAATAGCTCGACGATACAATTCACAAGTTATTTAGTTTTCACTTCTATCGGCAGTCCCCAAAGACTGCTTTGATTTTTTTTTTCTTTAACCCTCTGCTGGTCTTATTTAATTTCCCTTTCTGGTTATTGTTATCAAATTTAAAGACCTTTTTATTCAGTGCCTACCACTAGATTTTAACTGCAACGATTGACTAATCACTTTCAAGGTTGTTAGTCCGTTATGTATATCAAATACCACGCCTCAAAATTATTGATGAGAGTTAAATAAAAGAGGTATTAAATTTGGCAAACACTTCAGAGCGCTTCAGAGCATTAGAACCGGCAAAGGGTTAATTTGTTACTGAGATCTTTCGAACTCATAAGTCTTTTGCTGACACATATTTTTTTTACACGAACAAAATTTCAAGTTAAATAGTCAAGAAGTTTCTAGATATTTGATAAAACGCCTGATATAGATTTTTCGAGGTCATTTAATGATTCGTTTGTGTATATGTACAAAGGGCATTCCATAAAAATTGAGAGTTATTTTTTTACGTAGTGGCAACACCGCGAATCTAAAAAATAGAAGTGCAGGCGATTTTTTCAAACTTTTAACTGTACGTTTATACAAAATTCTAAACGAAGCAGACGATTTTATTTTCCTATTTCCGTGCTTGTTTAAAGAACTGTTTTATTTTCCCTACAGAAATGGAGATGAGTGATTCAGAGTTAAAAAAACAAATGTTTTGGTGAGTCTACAATTTTTAGATGGCATGGTAATTTCAAGAAAGGCCGTTTGTCTGCAGAACTGGCTCCTAGGCCTGGGCGACCAAAAGGTGTTGTGAATGATCGAAATGTTAACACTGTGTGGGTAATCCTTCCAGAAAATCGGCGAATGACATGTGAGGAGATAGCGGCATCAACAAACATTTCGAAAACGTCGATATTTCGCATTCTACGCAACAATTTACAGCTTCGCTATGTTTGTTCCAGATGGGTCCCTCATCACCTTACTAAAGAACAAATGAAAACAAGAATTCACCAATGTTGTGAATGGAAACAGATGCTTCAAAATTATCCAAATCTCCTAAAGACTGTAATAACAGGTGATGAAACTTGGGTGCATCATTATGATCCCCTGACCAAGTCCGCAACAAGTGTATGGAAACATACTGATTCTCCGCCTCCGAAAAAAATCCGACAAACCAAATCTGCTGGAAAGGTCATGATGATTATTTTCTTTGATCATAAAGTTGTAATCTATCAGCATGCTGTGCTTCCAAAAACTACTGTGAATGGTGAATATTATGTTTCAGTTTTGAAAATTTTGCGACAACACATATCGAGAGAGCGTCATGAACTGGTAGGGAATTGGACATTACATCACGATAATGCTCGCCCGCATGTCGCTACTTCTGTTCAGCAATATCTTAGTAAATGCAATATTAATATCATGTCACATCCCCCTTACAGTCCAGATCTGACACCATGCGATTTCTGGCTGTTTCCGACGTTGAAGGAGAAGCTCCGTGGCAGAAAATTTAATACAGATTCTGAAGTTATTTCAGCAGTGGAGGGTTCTTTGAAGCAGCTTCCAGATAAGGGCTTCTCTACTTGTTTTGAAAAGTGGATTGAACGATGGGGCCGTTGCATATCATCTGACGGAAGGTATTTTGTAAAAGAATGATGTATTTTTTGCTGTAAATATATTTCTTGATTTTTTATGATTTTACTCTCAGTTTTTATGGAATGCCCTTTGTAATAATAATAATAGTGATAATAGTAACAATAGAGGTAATGTAAAACAAATAAAATACCTAAAAATTAAAATATTGTTTCGACACTGTTATTGTAAGGAACCTGCATAAACACTCTCGCTTTAAGCGTATATGTGTTTGGGGAATTATTACATTAAAAAAAAAAAAAAAAAAAAAAAAAGTATCAAAATCGGAGCTTTCGTTAAGAAGTTATAAGCTAACGAAAAAAAAAAAAAAATCGATAAGTATTCCTCTCCCCCGCTTTTTTTTTTTTTTTGGGGGGGGGGGGAGGACAATTAACAATAATTCAAATTATGTGCATTTATAATGCTATATCAAAGTTTTTTGCTATATCAAACTTTTTCGATACTGTCCGTTTCGATACTGATCATTAATAATTTTCTTCCCTTTTTCTTTTTCTTTCTAAGAAAAGAAAGAAACAGAAAAAGTGATTTTGATGAAGCAGAATTTAGTTTAGTGCGGAGGACTATTAGTTTTATTATTATTATTATTATTATTATTATTATTATTATATCGCTTTCAAATTATTCAATTATATTTTCAATAAATTTTTGATTTTGATAAATGTCCAACTATCGTAAAACTGCTATCGTAAAAATCCGTAGATTGAGACTAATAAAGACTCTGTTCCAATTAATTGAGACTCTGTCCTAATAAAAAAATGAAGATAGGAAAAAGAAAAGAAAACGAAAATAAATACCAAACACAAAATAACATTGTGGCTATTTTCAGGGGATCTCCTCTGCTGCAGGGTAGAAATGACAAAATGTTTCAAGTGCAGGTAGAAAAAGCTAAATATCAGTTTAGTTCGCTACATCTTACCAAAAAATTAAAATGAATCTATAAAAGTTCAGAATAATAAAAAAGAAAATGCATAAAAGAAAAACTTGCAAAACACAATTTATGAAAATTTATAAAATGATTGAAAGACAAATTTATATAGAAGATTAATCAGTAAGGATTTTGTAAAACAGCCTTATAAAATAACATTAAAGTCAATCACATTAAAAAGAAAAAAAAAAAAAAAAAAAAAACAGGGCAATCATTGGGGACTGCATATAGAAGTGAAAACTAAGTAACTTGTAAATTGTATCGTCGAGCTATTAGATTATTGTTTTTGAATTATTTTTGGTTTGTAAAGAAGTGTTAATATTGTAATATGACTAAAATAATTTTCTTTTTTTTATTATTTATTTGAAAATTTACATTGAAAGCAAAAATAAGAATATAACAGTCTGTATAAAAACACGTGCTTGTACTTTGTGAACTATGTATATACTGTGGAAAAAGTACATACATACATAGAGTATAGAACTAGAAAGAGACAGATGCCAGTAGCCAGTATACTACTCGTATTAGTATACGTTTTATCCATATATATATATATATATATATATATATGTATATATACATATATGAGGCATGCCGCGCCGTGCGCTACATATATGGACATATATGTAGAGAGATATACTCTTTGTATATATATAATGTATACTAATAACGCACGGAGGTATATATATGTACATATATACAGAGTATACATATAGCTCATGGTAAGCGTTCGGTGACGATGACGCGAGTTCCATGATTTTTGTTCACCCAAAAAGTGCTCAACGAACCTAAAGAAGTTTTCACTTCAAAAAAAAAAAAAAAAAAAAAAGAAAAGAAAGAAAGAGAGAAAGAAACTACACATTACGCAATTTAGCAGATATAGGGTGGTCAGAAAAACATGATAGAAAGTATTTTAAGTTTCTGATTTCAAATGTATTGATGCAAATATAATTCTTGCATATTATAATAGCACATATAGTGACATTTCAGTTGAATGCTTAATTACCGGAAATAAAGAATAAGCATTATAGAATCACAAACCTTTTAAGATCGATTATACATCATAAGAAAATTTTATGAGAATAACCGATGTAAACCGATGTATGAGAATAACCGATGTCCCCGTTCGACGGGCATGTCGTTCAGAGTTCAAAAAGAAAAGGACGCTTAGTGAAGAGATAATCGCGCAGTAAGTTATAGCACTCTAAAGTCGAAGTGATTTTTAAGCCATCAGATGACTGATGTAATGGTCCTAATCTCCCACTGATTTTAATTGTTGACATATTGATGGACAGATATGAATCTACAGGGAGTGTTTAGGATGCAAAAAGAAAGGCGTCGGGACGAAAATCAGCAGTTGTTACTGACGACATCAGGGAGCCTGCACGCGCATACTTTGAGGATCAGCCAACCACTTCCACTCGACAGGCGGCCCAACAATTAAGCATATCCAAAACATCATTACAAAGGCTAATGTAAGCAGTAGTATTGTGTCCATACAAGATCCAAATGTGACAGCCGATAAAGGGGGGGGGGATACTGTGCAGCGGAGATATTTCGCAAACCACATAATCGAGGAACTTAAAAATGGTTCCATCACTGAATACAAGATCTGGTTCAGTGATGAGACCCATTTTCAGTTGAATGGTTTCGTGAACAAACAAAACTGGCGCCACTGAGGTACGGAAAATCCTCATCTCAGCGCCATCTCTTCACTGCATCCACAAAGGGTCATGGTGTGGTGTGCCATATCGTCGAAGCAGATAATTGGTCCGATATTTATTGATGGTGTGGTCACAGGAGTGAAGTATCGAGAGTTGCTAGAGCGTCACTTTGGCCCTGATGCGGGCCATCTCAACAGGACACACCAGTACTGGTTCAAGCCAGATGGGGCTCGTCCTCAAAAAACTTCTGACGTCTTCACGTGGCTTGAAACGACGTTTGGTGAGCGTTTGATTGCATTGGATGCAGAGAAATTCACGGGGCACGGGATAGAGTGGATACCATACAGTCCGGACCCAAATCCGTGCGACTTATTCTTATGGGGGTTACATCAAGGTTAGAATCTATAGGAATAGCCCTGATTCACTAAAGGACCGAAAATTGGCTATCAGAAGTGAGATTGATGCACTTGATTACGACACACTCCAGCGCATTTTGACAGAGTTTTGGAACCGGCTTTATAACACTATAGTCGGGGACGGTAGACATTTTAAGCATCTTGTATATTAAATGTCATTCATATCTTTATTCAATAAAATATGTTTCATGTTCTTGCATGTTGTCTTTTTTCCACAATGATCGCTTACTCTCTATCATGTTTTTCTGACCACCCTGTACAAACTAACAGTCGTGGATACCACAGAACAATAAAGACAAAAAAGGGGTAAATGTTAAATCTTGCAGTTTCAATCAAATTGTAAAATTTCTTATTAAAACTATTGCAATTATTGGAAATTCTTCAAATTCGAGCATTTAAGAAATAATATTATAGTTTTAAAAAATTAAAGAACACGCTTTTATAGAAATATGAACTAAAAAGCACAAAATATCTATCTTAGTATTAAAATGCAGGGTAAGAGAAAATCGTGTGAGTGACACACCATAATATTTACATACATTTAAATCTTTAATTAAAATAATTTAGAATTAAACAAAAACAATTTTTAAAAAATCTCCCCTGTCTGGGATCGAACACTAGACCTTTAGTTTCGTAGCGCGGAGCTATACCTCAACGACTTTTTTTTACAATATAGATTTTTTGTTTGCTCCCAGAGCGGTTACAAACATGCAAACATACATACAAACATACATACATATATACAGATGAAGCTAATAAAATCGTGTTAAAAAAGAAAAATCAAAACTTTAGTATTAATACAGGATATCCAATTACTTAAGTTGAAATTTTAAAATAATAATAAAATCTTAATCATAAAGACTAATAATTCAAGATCCATTACTTAGTCTAATTTTTAAATTTGTAAAAGATAGTCTTCAGTAATCGGATATGCTTAAAATTAAATTACAGGGATGGAGCATGGGCGCAGTAATCATACCACTATCAATGTAAGAAAATTTTCTACTTCTTAAGTCAACGATATTATAGTTAGAGAAATTTCTTCAACAAATACCGGTATGGATTCTGCGCCCGTGTTCCATCCCTGAAATTATTAGGTTGAATGTCACTAATAACTTCTAATGAATTATTTTAATTAAAAACCACAAGATTATCGATAGAGTTAAGAAAAAATGTAACATAACTGGCAATTTTTTTTAATTATATATATATATAAACGAAAAGACCCGAAAAATTAGTACTTGTTGGAATACCATTGACTTGTAAAAAAATAATTACTACCAATATATAACATATTCTTAAAAAAAACCTAAATAAATTAATCCAATTCCTCTTATTACAGGCTAAAATCGAACTACAATTGCCATATAACTTAATATGACATAATCATGATAATGTCAGGTGAGAAATAGAAATGAAGGTTACTTCCAAATAAATTTTCAAAGTCAAAAAGCGTTAATTTTAGAGATCTTGGAATTATTTCTATTAATATGATCTAAAATTGAACTATTATAATCAAATGTAAAACTTTTTTCATATTTATAAATAACACTAAATACTCTATTTAACAAATTAAAAGAAATTACTAATAAAATCAACAAATAACAACACCGAAATTTAACAGATGAATCAATCAATGCATTTTTACATGATTTAAATTTTTACTAATCTTGCTTATGAAAACAAGAACCACTACTTACAAAATATTAATAAGTAAATAAAACGTGACACCATTTTTCCGTTACGATTTTTCAATAAATATATCATTTTAGCAATTATTAAAAAATAATTCAATGCGTTTTAACAAAATAAATATGCACTCCGTAAATATATATTAAATTGAACAGTTTTTCAATGCATTTATGATAAAATCTTTGCATTCATTTTGATTATTCATTTTGCAATGTTTTAAACACCAAATGCGGTCACAAAAGATGTTTTAATGAAACAAAATTCCTCTAAGATAGTAAAAAAAATTATGATTAAAAAAAACGCGAGAAAAGCTTTTAAACATAATGTAAAATATGTAGTTTTATTTAAGAGCTTCAAAAAATGATTGTACACATTTAAAGTATTTATTATTTCGTTCTCATTAGAAGGAATTCAACCTAATTGAATAAAAGGATGGATTTTTTTTTTTTTTTTTTTTATATAATTTTACAGTTATAATATAATTTGAAAAAAAAAATATATATATATATATGTTATAAGTGCTGTCGAAAACAAAATTGAATGACTTTGCGAGAGAAAATTCTGAATTTCATTACTGAAGTATGTAATTCGTTTAAATTTAATAATATAGTCATTTTTAACTAAACAGTTAAATATTTAACACATCCAAAAATATACAGATATTGTATTTTTTTTTAAACTTCATTTTAATATTGGCATTTAAACCAAAACATAAATGGTTGATGACTGCAACCAGCTGGTAAATATATATATATATATAGTAATACAATATTATCAGTGCAAAAATTTGAAATTTAAAGATGATTAAATTTCAGTATTAAAACAATTATTCGGATCATAAGCGAAGACTACCCAAATCAAACCAGAAAAAAAAATAAAAAAAAATAAAGTAAAATCGAAATGAATTATTGGAAATTGGAATGAGAAAAAAGCATTATTTGCATTCTAAAGTTTTCAAGGGCCTGGTAGAATGCAAATATGCTAAAAAATGGATGCTTTTCTGTCACAAAGAAAGCAAAAGCTAAGAATTTCTTTGTTCACAGGCCCGAAACACCCATAGTAAAACCAGAAAAAACGAAGATCAAAATAAAACAATTCACTAAAAATGATAATACAAAACCATTTAAAATCGTAGATGAAAATAAACTCCCCACTACAAATAATAATTCAAAATTACTTAAAAAATTATTATTGAATAAGATGCAACTCAAAGTTATAATAAACGAGACACATGTAAAATTTTAACAAGCAGATATCTGTTAAAAGCACAGTTAGTCAGTTCAAAATAGCAGTGAACATAGAGTAAAATAAAGAATTCACAGAGCTATTCAGGTAGAATCCTAACTTAAATAAGGATTCAGATTATTATTCATAATTATTGTAACATGAATTATATATTTGTACATTAATTTAACATTCTTATCCACATACATTTAAACAAAATTTAGTCTTAACAATGTTAACGCCATTGCGATTTTTAAAAAATGCCAACTCATTTCCTCTTTTATGCATCGAGACATACTCTCTTTTGCATGTTCTTAGAGTTCTGTATTGTGATACAGATGTCTTATAAGAATTCCAATCAACATTCCTTTGGTAGTGATCTCCCACATATTCTCTACAATTTCAAGCTAAGTCTGTTTTCCGGCTACAGAAAACACAAATTTTCACTCTTACCTTTGTGATAGTATGCTGAATCGTGCATTTAAATGCATTCTATGTCACCATTCTTTTACCTGTGGTAGAAAGCAAATTGCCTTCTATATGGGTATAAGTGCCCCTTATTGAGGCCATACACATCATAACACTAACCGGGTGTTTAACTTCCTCCACAAAACAGTCAGGGTGAAACTGATCCCCAGGGCGTTGTAGGACAGATTTACTTTTGTAAACTAAAATCTGAAATGTTGATTCTGCAGAGAATTACTGTATATAAAAAAGCACTTACTAGATACCAGTCTGTAACAGTCATAGTGAAGTGTTGTGTGCCCCGTTTCTGTCACTCGTTTTATGAACACAATTTTTTTTTTTTTTTTAACAGATCCACCTCCACGATTAACCATTCTTCTGTCAACTTCGTCCGGACTTCCTTTTAGAGACCTCATCGTTTATCACCATAGTGAGTCGAACTACACTCTTTTTAAGATTTTCGTAATAGCTGTCCGTGAATTTATGTTTGTTATGAGGCGGGGTCATTACAATATTTTCGTTATGTTCCGATTCCAGAAGCTTATTTTAATTCATTTTTATTTTAATGCGGTTAACAATTAATTTCGAAAAATCACAAAGAGTTGCAATGTATCTCTGTTAATATGTAGAGCGACACAATGAAATCTGTATTTCTCTACATTTTCTAAGGGAAGAGTCTGATGATTTTTTTATAGTAAAAAAGAAAAAAAGAGTTTATTGCAGCGTACTGTTTACGTCATATTGAAATTAACTCACAAGCCTCAGTAGATCCTATTTAATGAAGAACATTATTTCTGTCTTAACCCTTCAGGACCGCCGTTTGCATAGTGCAAACGCAAATTTTAAATCCCAACAGCAAATATTTGCTCCGGAAATTTTTTTTTATAAAACTTTTCTTTAATAACTTAGAGGAGTAACTTAATTTATTTTTTCGCTTCCAACATTGTTGATGAATTTTGGTGGCTTTTGATTTTAAAGGAGGAAATTTTCTTGCCCCTTCAAAGAGTTGGTTACTGTTGTAGACAGAAAAAACTTTAGGAAAAGATTTTTTAATTTTTAGATAATTTCACTACAACAGGATTCTTCACCATACATGAAGTAACGTCATTTACTTAATACACAGACGAAGACGCCGCGTTGCCACTTATCAAAACAAAGAATAATGATACCAGAAGCGAAGCAAAATAAAATAAAATTTTATGATAATTAATTTATATACTCAAAAAATTCGATTAACTACAAAATGTAAATAAATAAATAAATAAAATAAAATTTAAATTTAAATTAAAAAAAATGAGTACTGTCTCTAACATTGTGACCACCCATTGTATATATATATGGTTATTTGAAGTCATTACAAAATTACCAATAACTAAATTTTAGTACTGCCTCACTGATACTTAAGAAATAATTAATAAAAATGTAATAAAAACAGGAGACTTGGCGTTGGAATATTAAAACCCGAGTAAACTACTACGTCAGAAACGCCAAAAAAAATATTGAAAATGCATACAGCTCTTTCGGCAGCCTTAAGCGTGCCGTCTTCAGTGCAAATGGATTCTGAATCTGCAGAAGTGCTCGTATATATAGGAGAGGGGCCGGATTCAGTTCAACCAATAGGAATACGGGAAATGTGGGAAGAGTGGCTAATAGGAATTTATTAAAGTTAGCTGTGTAAACAGTAGAAAAATTAAGAAAATGTGGACTGAATATAAAATTTCCAACAGTCAGACAAATAGGGAACAGCGAAATCACAATTTACAATGTTTTTAAAATTTTTATAAATATGAAAAGCTTCAAAGAAATCGAGTTCATGAATGGATTTAGGTCTGCAAATTATTTTAGCTGAATTAAATTTAAAATTATGATTTTCCTCCCAGCAATGTTTAGAAATAACCGATTTATTGGTTTCTTGTTTGCGGACGTAATTCATATGTTCTTTTAGACGAAATTTAAGACTAAGTTTAAATTTCGTTAAAGTCTTAAATTTCGTCTAAAAGAACATATGAATTACGTCCGCAAACAAGAAACCAATAAATCGGCTATTTCTAAACATTGCTGGGAGGAAAATCATAATTTTAAATTTAATTCAGCTAAAATAATTTGCAGACCTAAATCCATTCATGAACTCGATTTCTTTGAAGCTTTTCATATTTATAAAAATTTTAAAAACATTGTAAATTGTGATTTCGCTGTTCCCTATTTGTCTGACTGTTGGAAATTTTATATTCAGTCCACATTTTCTTAATTTTTCTACTGTTTACACAGCTAACTTTAATAAATTCCTATTGGCCACTCTCCCCACCTTTCCCGTATTCCTATTGGTTGCACTAAATCCTGCCCCTCTCCTATATATACGAGCACTTCTGCAGATTCACAATCCATTTGCACTGAAGACGGCACGCTTAAGGCTGCCGAGACAGCTGTATGCATTTTCAATATTTTTCTTTGGCGTTTCTGACGTAGTAGTTTACTCGGGTTTTAATAAAAATGTAGTTTTAAAACACCGCTTCAAATTTGGATGCTATTTATCCCTGTAGAGGAGCTATAAATATTAGGCAAATCTTTTCCAATAGCTATCATACATTATCAAAGCAAATGCAATCTATATTTTTTTTCTGTATTAAAAAAATTAACATTATAAAAACGAACTAGAAATAATCTCAGTCCATGAACTGTAATGTATCAGAATTCTATACATACATAAACACATTCCCATGCACACACACACATGTATACGTACAACACTCATAAAAATTTGTACGCGACTATTCTTGCACGATAATCTACAACTTGCCTACCTATTTTATCTTAATCAAATGTAGAATTTAGACAGTATAATACCACAAATTAGTTTAATCCATGGGCTGTAATGAGAAAGAATTTTCTTCGGTATCCATGTAAAAGAGCTATAAGTCATACGTACACTGAAATCTGTGCAGATTGCTCGGTGACGAACTATAACATGTTGACACATACACTAAAATATCATCATATGTATATATATATATATATATATATATATATATTGATAATCAGTCAGTGAAATTTAAGGATTATTAAATATTAAAAGTATTCAAACAATTAATTTGATCGAAAACAAAGACCACCAAATCAAATAAAATTGGAATAAGTTGGATATGGATAAATACATATTTGCATTCTAACGTTATCAAGGGTCTGGCAGAACACAAATATGCAAAAAGAATGTTTTGTTTTTCTGTCTCAAAGATAGCAATAGCTAAGAATATCTTTGATCCGGGGCCGAAACATTTTTTTGAGCCAAAACAAGAAAAAACAAATTTCAAAATAAAACTAATTTCAAAATGAACTCACCACAAAAAAAGAGATAAACATATAAAAATTATGAAGCCAATATCACCAATAAATGTAGTAAAATTTCATATAAGAATCACTTATACAATAGTAAAGAAATATGCAACTGAAGGTTGCATGTAAAAAGAGTGTCACATGTAAAATTCAATAACCAGATATCCGTTAAAAGTACAGTTAATCATGGCACAGAAATATCAAGAAATAATGGAGTAAATAAAGTGAAGTCATAATCCAACACTGAGAAACAATTCTGTACCTGATATCTAGAATCTAAATTGTGGCTCTAGAAAAAATAGTTCCATGTCATCCTTATAAATTCTAGTCCCCCTTGGAAAGCGAGTTCTAGAAGCTCCTATTAGAATTTTAGAGCGTTTGTTTATATTATCGAGGGCAAAGTTATTTAAATATCTCTGCAAATAAATGAGACTACAAGAGGCGGGACTCTGCAACTATAATCTTGGTTATTACCAAATTCTAGAAAATCAAGCGAGAATTTCTTGCAATATAAATGATTCAGAATATTTTGAGTATTCAGAATATTGTTTCACCATCTAGAAATATGTACACTAGAAATTCTCGATCATTTCATCTATTCAGTTTATTGGCGTGCCTTATGCACATAGCTCTGAAATCTATATTTCTAGTTAAGGGATTTAGAAAATGGCCACTTATTCATTCTAGAGAAAGGCGGTATATTTTTTTTCTCAGTGAAATCAAAGGAAATCCTTATATATATATATATATATATATATATATATATTATAATTACAGCACTTTTGTTACGTTGAAAACTGACGATAAATAAAAAGAAATTCATTATAACTCTTTACAGGAACCAAATAAGCGAGAAATTGTGTTCACAGAAAACCCTTTCTATGAATTTGACTTATCGGATGTTTTGATGTGGATGAATACTAAATTAAACAGCAGTTGATTGTCAGTGGCTTACGAGGAATAATTCCAAAATCACATGACTGTACTTACTGTTTACTCATTCGATTCATTATTGCTAAAGCGTAGTGCATTTGTGTTTGATTAGCGAAGAATAAATCTTATATTGCAAATATTTTGTATATTAATAAAGATTTAACTATTTTGCGGTTATATTAAGATAGAAGCGTTGCAGCATGAATTTATTTCTTTTACAATTTGCCTTTTATTCATTGAGAAAGTATTCGTAGTGCGTCAAATTTTCTAAAACGTTTCTAAACTTTTGCAGGTTTTGAGGTCCCATGAATACGGAAATCCCACTTTTTAGTGTCAGAATGTCTGTTAATCTGTTATCAGCATAATTTAAGAACATATAATAGAGGAAGTGCAAATGAGTATTCTAAATATCTATCGTATGGGATATTCAGAGCTGCCAACCTAATCCGGCAAATTGTTAGTACCACCCCTTTTTCTACACCACTTAATTTTTAGAGTATTTGTTTTCGTAATTCATCGTAACTGTATTTGAAGAGAATTACTCTAAAAATAAAGTGGTGTAAGAAAAGGGGCGGTACTAACGAATTGCCGGATAAGGTTGGCAGCTCTGGATATTAATTATATCTTCTTAATCGGACAAATAGTTCTTTAACAGGGGCTTAAAAATTTTCTAAATACATTATGTGTATGGGCGAAATTTACGGAAAATCCAATTTAACTCCTTTAGTCTGCATTAGACACAACAAATCTCATGTGAATTATTTTGTATGTATTTGTAATTTATAAATAGCAATTTAATGGGAAATATGATGTAACCATACAGAAATACTTAATGCTAATTTCGAATATATAATTTGTACTATACTTTATTTAATTCATGAAAATCGTAATATAGTTTCCAAATTTAATATAAAAAAATAAAAATTTCGCTAAATATAGAAATATTGATAATATTTTATTACTTTTCATACATTAAATTTATATGTTGCTTAATAGATGGCACTATAAATGCAAATACTCAGATGTAATTTTCTTTTTTAATATGCAAAATTTATTTTTAAGTCCAAGTCAAGTTTTTACATTGTATATTTATAAAAATTAAGGAATTTGGATAAAAGGTAGTAAGAGAGTTTTGTAAAAATATACCAGTTTGTATCACTAATAGAAATTACTGTTAGATTCGTTCCCGTTCACAACAAGACTAGATATTATGATAAGGTGGCCATATTAGAGTGTTTTTGTAATAAAATAGTGTTAAAATTATTATTTTTACCCATTTACGACTTTTTGTTTTCTTTATTCGAAGTAAATGAGAATAGAAAATATAATGATTATGATAAATATTTACCCCGATTTTCTACTTTTAATCCATGTATTAAACGTTTAGAAAGCTTTATTTTTCTTGTAATCAGGAAAACAAAACTCCGTGTATTATCTGCGTTTTTTTTTTTTTTTTCTACATGACTTTAAAAAATCTCAATAATAAGTTTATTGTTGCAAATGCTATTGTTTTTAGAAAGAAATATAATATTTACATAAGGTGGAAGGACCCTGCAGTTTCGATACTTTGCAGATTTAACAAGGACTGCAAATAATACACTCCTCTTCAAAAGTTTAGCAAGATTTTCAAACGATCAGTTTTTTTTTTCCTATTTTAAAACTTATCTCTTGATGAAATGTTTTGAAACATTGGATATTTAAAGAACTGGGTCATCCTCATGTTCTTCAGTGAAGATTGGCTTAAGACAACATTTAGGGGGGCGATAACAAATTGAGCAAAATCAATAATGTTTGTGATCACCTTGTATCGTTAATTGAACGAAATGATTTGTAACTTTATTATATGTTAATGTAGACACAGTACAATCCGTGGATGAATTTGTGTGACGACAGCATGTTAAATAACGATGATATAAGCATTTATTTTAAAACATAAAAAAATTAGTTGGCATAGGTGGACTCTGCTCAGTTCCCCATCATATTTATGTTCTCAGAAATTTCTAGTGCCAGACATATTATAATCATGTTAAAAGAAATGAATTTGACCAAAGCTTGATACAGTGACGGAATGAAATCCCCGCCTAATAGGCTATCCACCGTTCACTTCGATATATTTATCTTATTCTAATCTATTAATTTATTTTATCGGGGTCAATTCCGTTGTTTAGTTTTCATGATACTATTTCCAATGCAATAATCCTCAAAATTCATATTTATATGAAAAATTTACAATTTCGCTATGTTGATGAAATCGTAAATTACCAATAATTTACGAAATTTTCCTAGTAAAATATTTGTATTCAATCATGTTCAAAGAACTATCATAAACATAATTTTGAAGCTGTCTAATGTATTTAGAATCCTCAAAATGGAAGTTTATGCTCAATTTTGCCTTATTTTGACATGTTAAGTAAATCGTAAATTCCAAATAACTTACGAATTTTTTAAATTGGAAAAATCATAGTCTATGATATTCATGCCAGCATCCTAAATAATATTTCGAAAGTGGTCTGACACCTTTACGATCAAAATATCTCTCAAGATTGACGTTTATGTGAAATTTTCTCTATTCTGCCATGTTAAGAAATTCGTAAATTTCCAATAACATACGAAATCTTTATATTGGAAAATTCATAGTCATTAATATTCATGCCAGTGTCCTAAATAATATTTCAAAAGTAGTCTGACATCTTTACGATGAAAATATCTCTAAAAATTGACGTTTATGTGAAATTTTGCCCTATACTGCCATGTTAAATTCGTAAATTTCCAATAACTTGCGAAATTTTCAAAGTAGCATATTTATAGTTACTGATGTTCATTCCGACATCAAAACGGATATTTTAAGACTGGTCTGACATTTTTACAGTAAAAAGTTTCCATTTAATGCACGTTTAAGTGAATTTTTGTCCTATTCTCCCATGTTAAGAAAATCGTAAATTTCTAATAACTTACGAAATTTTTAAATTCGAGTGCTGCAAATGAATAGGGTTCTTGCCAGTGTCGAAAGTAATATTTTAAAACTGATCTGACCTCTCTGCGACAATTTGTTCTTGAGATATCGTGTACACAGACTAACAAACTAACGGACTAACACACTAACAGACTAACACACTAACAGACACCCTACAGACAGACACCATAGAAATTTTGTCATTTTCGGATTCCTCACACCTGAAAACGTGTAGAAAAGTCAAAAAACCGAGGTCGAAAATTTTCACAATTACCTAAGTTCCCCATACCTATAGTAAGATGGGGAACTAAAAAAAATACTGGTTCTATATTAATATATCCTAAAATTACAGATCATTTTGTTTATTAACGATACAGTGTGATCACAAACATTATTGATTTTGCTCAATTTGTTACCGTCCCCCTAAATCTTGTCTTAAACCAATCTTTACTGAAAAACATGAGGTAGACCCAGTTCTTTAAATACCCAATGTTTAAAAACATTTCGTTGAGAGATCAGTTTTTAAACTGAAAAAAACTTATCGTTTGAAAATCTTGCTAAACTTTTCAGCAGGAGTGTAAAAGCTTATAGCAGCTCATGAAAACCAAACAAAATTAAAACAAAGAAAAGAAAACATGTTATTTTAAAGATTCTTCTAAATTTTTACTATACTTTATTTTATCATTAGTTTTATTAAAATATTTTTTTTCTATACTTATTGAGTTAACGTGTTCTTAAATTTAAATATTGAGTAATGTGTTTGTTCTCAGTTTTTTTTAATGAGTAAAGTGTTCTTAATTTTACACGAGGTTACAATTTATTCTTATTTTTATGTAATTAATTAACTGCTTTCATTTTTATTTATTTATTTTTTATTTTTTACACAGGTATCTTTCTCTCTTTTTTAAAAAACATTTTTATATGATATTAATTATTTTCAGCGTCGAAAATGAAAAGAGAATGGAAATTATTCTCCTAAGTACCTGCGATGCTCATATGAGATGCTTTTTAGAGAAAATATCTATTTGCGGATAATATGCTGCTGTAGATTATATGATATTCCCCTCTAAATATTACATGAAATTTCCAATAGTGGATTGTACGTTGCCGCAGACTATTGGCCGGAAAATAGGGTGCTTTGTCTCCATTTTTCAAAACTTCGAGAAACGATTTAAAAATAGTTACTCTCCTCGAATTTAGAAGACATATGGTCACCCTATTTTATGATAATAAAGAATATCACTCATGTCATTGCTCATTTTTAAAATTTGAAATTTTTTTACAACAATTCATAGAATTGATAATTTTTTTATTCGTTAACTCCGAGACAAACTTAACATTATACGACACAAATTTGGTTTGATTAATCGTCTGGGGAAATTGCAGCTTGTTGACATTTAAAACACCACCAAGATAACTTTAACGTTCCTTTTTAAAATTAAATTAAATACCATTTTTGAAATGTAACTGAAATTTTTAAGATTAAGTAGCGCTCTGGGGAATACGTACATATGTCTCAAGTAATAATTCCCCTTTTAACACAGCACTCGCAGTTCCACCTTCTATATTTTCTTCAGAGAGCTAGGAAAAGCACTATCTAAAATCTCTATAAATCAAGCTTCTACACTAGAAGACTTAGAGTGCGACATATTTTACCCAAAGGAATATCTACAGTTTTTTGAATGTGTGAAAATACAACTTTTATTTTAGAAAAAATGTATATCTTCATAGAAAATATTTCAAATGTAAATTTTTACTTTTGTCCCACGCAGGTATTTCATTTAAAGTCATGTAAAAATATCTAATTTTGCTATCCACTGACTTCATAAATAGAAAATTACCAATAAGGATATTTTCTCCTTTAACTCTCAGACAGCTTTAAAGCATAATAATTATTCAAAGAAAGATATATTAAGATAACAATAGTAATAATAATAAATCATTTTAAAATAAAATTTATAGACTCGTAAGCACTTTTTATTTTTGTTTTAAGAGAAATTACGGGAAATAAGGTATTTTTAAGTGTCTGTTTTCATAACGATTAATTATTCTGATAAGTGAGATTGCAAGCTACAAAAATAAAAAGAAAAGAAAGGAAAGAAAGAAACATAGAATAGTCACACATATATTTTATCTAAAATTAAGCTATTAAAAAAAAAATAAACAAGAAAGAAAAATCATGCAGCACGCATTGATTAGTAACACTTTGCAACTTTACGTAATTTCCCCGTACACAAACCAGTAGAGGTATAAACTTAATTTTCAATAGGGAACACCCGATAGTCAACTTGAATAACATATATCAGTTAAAAAAAAATCCATAAATATTTATGGGAGTTAAAGCACGGGTAGACAGACAGACGGACAGACGGACATATACACAAATTGAAATCATATTCACACCTGACAAATGTTAGAAAGTGTTAAAAACGCTTAATGTAAACGAAAGTACAATTCTAGCAAATTTTTATTAATAGCTTTTAATATAAATGAATATTTTTGTGTCACCCTGTAAATCTAATGCTAGTCATGCTAAATTCTATTCAAAACATTCTTTTGTGCACACAAATAATATATTTCAATTTCATAAAAATTCGTAGAAAGTAAAGTTATTAAAATTTGATTTACAGAAATATCTCTCATACAACGCAATGCTTTGGAATACTTTTGAGTGTCCCTGTACATAAACAAGTGGTCATATTTACTCTATTTTCTACGGAAAACACCCAATAATGAACTTGAATAGCGTATTTCAATTTCATTAAGATATGCGTACAGTAAATATATAAAAAATACGGTTTATAGAAATACCTCTCATAGAACACAAGGCTTTGAAATACTTTCGGGTGTCCCTGTACACAAACCAGTAGAGGTATAAACTCATTTTCAATAGGGAACATCCGATAGTGAACTCGAATAACATATATCAGTTTCAAGAAATTCCATAAATATTTACGGGAGTTAGAGCGCGGACAGACAGACAAACCGAAGTCATTAACACTTTTCAACCTTGTTGGAAAGTGTTAAAAACGATACACTGCCCGACATGGAAAATGCAAGACTATGAAATAGCGGGCAGGCAGCTGATGCATATTTAAAAATAAGTGATGCTAATTACAAAAATAAATAAAGAAAGAAAAGAAAGAAAAGAAAGAAAAGAAAAGGAAAGGAAAGGAAAAAGAAAAAAAAAAAAAATAGATACAATGACGTAATACGGGTTGATTAGTACAAAGTGGGACACCCTATCACAGCGATACAAGCAGCAATCTTACAAATTCATTTAGCGTGCGGGTAGTTTTCTGAGAAATTGAAACCCATTTGTTTTCAATAATTCTCTGTAGTTTGTTCTTCTATTGAGGTTGGGATAGTGCAGACACAGGATGGATAATCATCTTCCACAGCTCCTTAATTGGTGAGACATTTAGAGACCTTGAAATCCAAGAAAGGAACTGGACGCATTGCAAGACTTGTCTGCTAATGAGTGCAATATGCGGCACCGCGTTGTCTTGCTGGAAAAATTCATTTTGCTGCCGTTAAATATATGATGGTATAACAGATTTGCAGAACCAAATCAACATACCACTGTGCCTCTCATTATTAATATGAATATACATAAAAATGGTATATAAAGCGCATGCTTAAAAAATATTTTAATACGAATGATGGCATATTACACTGTATAGCATACTCGTTTAAGTAAGCTGAGTTAAAGTCGGAAAATAACAGAATAATATGGTGATAATTTTATACTCATCAAGTCTCTTTTTTCTACGAAATATTGTTTAATTAACTATAAGGTTTTGGTGGACTAGCCGATTTTTTTTAATTAAATAATTTTTAAAATTGATAAAATAAGAAAAAATTTCAACTTCCATTTGGGCAATTTGTGCGATTATAATTTGACAGTAATAGCTCAGTTCGCAGAGCATTATAATATTTTAATGCAAACGTCTCAAGTCAGTATCCTGGTCTAGTCCACTTTTCACTCTTTAAAAAAAGTTAATTTGGCCATTCCATGAAAATTCTATTGTATAAATGATAGCTGTTTTTATTCTAATTAAATATGGTATTAATTTTAAATTTTGCCTCTTTGGACAGTACAGCTACATTTTTGCACCATGTGTACAGTCGGTATCAAAAGTCTCCAAACACTAGCAAAAATTCCTATATAAAAAAAGTACATTTAATACAGTTTTGTTAAAAAATCCTTGTCGAATCTTGTTTTTAGACTGACTAAGAACAGGATTCGACAAGGATTTATTTAACAAAACTGTATTATGTGTAATTTTTTTTATATAGGAATTTTTGCTAGTGTTCGGATACTTCTGTTACCGACTGTAATTATGTAAGTATGTGTAAGTATGCTGATATAGTTAGATTGTGCTCAGATACTTGAGCTTCAAGCAGTTGATTATTTATCATTTCTGAATTGTTTTTAAGTTTTTCATCTTTGGATGGTATAGCTACACTTTTATACTATTATATGTAATTATGCTGATATAGTTAAGTTGTGCTCAGATGTTTGAGCTTTAAGCAACTAATACTTATTATTTCTGAGTTTTTATTAAGTTTTTCCTATTTGGAAGTTAAAGATACATTTTTTTTCATGTGTAATTATGTTATTAAGTGTAATATATGCAATTATGCTGATATGGTTAAGTTGTGTTCAGACATTTGAGGTTCAAGCAGTTCATTATTTATTATTTCTTAATTGTTTTCTAGTTTTTAATCTTTAGACGGCACGGCTATATTTTTGTTCCATGTGTAATTATGTTATTATGTGTTATTATATGTGATTATCTTGTTATAGTTTGATTGTGCTCAGGCGTTTAAAATGTAAGGGGACTGAAGTATGTTTCATATAAAAGCTTATATTTCCATTGAATATTTATAAATTGAACTATATTAGGTTTGTTCAGTAAAATATATATTCAGGCAACGTTTCTTATGGTTTTTGATGTACTTTTTAGAAATCTGAAATCTTTAAATTGCGTTTTATAACTTTGCATTTATTTTCCTTAATTTTTGTAATCTTCAAAATGCTTGCATTTCTACTGATATATATATATATATACATATATAAGACTTGCTTTTTTTTAATGTTCAATACAACTACCTAAAAGAATTTTGGACGAATTTCGCAATATTAAAAAATAAAAATATAACAAAAAACATGTTTTTTTTTTTCTCCAAATTTTTACCTAGACATGCCTTTTTTAATTTCTTTCTCAAAAAATTATCAATAAATTTCAAAACCTATCCCAATTCTTATTCTTTTAAGTAGGTTCTATTAAACATAAAAATAAAAAAAATTAAGTCCTTTGTTAATTATTTGTAGAATTTTAAACATTTTGACGATCTTAAAATCATGAAAAATTCTAAACTGAGAAAACACAATTTTAAGATTGAAAATCTGTAAAAAATATATCAAAAACCACAAGAACTCTTGCCTGAATGAACGTTTTATTGAACGAACCTAATATAGTTTAATTAGAAATATAAGCTTTTACAATAAACCTACTTTACTGTTTCAGGCAATGGTGCCAAGTCCCCTCAAGCAGTTGATTACAATTTCTGAATTAGTGAAATTCGTACTCTGCTATTTATTTAACGTTCGCTGTTTATTTGACTTTTCCTGGCACGAGTGGCATTTTTGCTGTGTTATTTCGAGGACACACATTCAATAATGTCGATTAGTCGAATAGAACCTCGCTCTATCTTTATATACTTTCTACACACAATAAAGTGGATAATTTTTTAATAAATAATACATACATATGGTACATACAGTCGGTAACACAAGTCTTCGAACACTAGCGAAAATTCCTATATAAAAAAAGTACACTTAGTGCAGTTTTGTTAAATAAATCTTTGACGAATCCTGTTCTTAGTCTAAAAACAGGATTCGACAAGGATTTATTTAACAAAACTGTAATAAGTGTAATTTTTTATATAGAAACTTTTGCTAGTGTTCGGACACTTTTGTTACCGACTGTATATATCTTTCTTTAATTTGCTGAGTGTTATAAAGGAATTAAATTATTCATTATATATATATATATATATATATATATCCCTCTGTCCTTCTTTTTTCTGTTACACTTTGTTTAAATTTATTATATATGATCTTACTATCAATGTCTCAGAAACAATTCATACTAACTTTTTCAATATCTATCGCCTTGTATAGGGTTTCACTTTCATATGTAATTTTTTATTTATTAATTAAAATTTAAAACTATTTAAAGTTTAAAATTTGTACTAAAATCACGTGTTGGGGATACTATCGGAAAACTCCAGTCTTCTTTTTCAAGATTATGTATCTTCTATAGGATTTGGACATGCATCCCTAGTGTGACCCTCCTGGAACTCAACCTTGTTTCCTGAATTCATACGACTAATGGACTCATCATATTGTGTACACCTTACTTTTTTCACTATAACCGTATCAAGTTACTTTGTTATATATAATGCTGTCTACTCTTTGCTTGTGTAAAAAAATTACCCGAAGATGCAACAAGTTGTAGCGAAAAGCTCTGTGAACAGTTTTTAATAAAATTTTTATACGTGTTTTAAAGTGGTTATATATATATATATACAGTCGGTAACAAAAGTGTCCGAACACTAGCAAAAATTCCTATGTAAAAAAGTACACTTCATACGTTTTTTTTCTTAAATAAATCCTTATCGAATCATGTTCTTACACTGACTAAGAACGGGATTCGACAAGGATTTATTGAACAAAACCGTATGATGTGTACTTTTTTACATAGGAATTTTTGCTAGTGTTCGGACACTTTTGTTACCGACTGTATATATATATATATATATATATATTAATTAATGTCTTACTTGCTGGTGTTTGATCATTGTAATGAGGGATTATATATATATACCAGGTGATCCAAAATTCACAAAAGAAATAAAAAGTATATTATTCAAAAAGTATTGATTGTAGCACTATGCGACTTTCACTGAGAGTTAAGAAAGGCATGGGATTTTTATAAGTAACAAAAGGTTTACATTCATTTACAATTTATTCAAGGTGGCTCTTAATTATAAAATTAATTTTTTACAATGGCACAGTACATTCAACAACGTAAGTAAAACTATAAATGTACAATGTGACGGGACTTCCGAGATTCATTAGGATGATTGTCAGATGTTGCACATTGGAAATTCTCTGATTAAAAAAACCCTTCAGTATTCGACTATGGCGTCCTTTGATCAGGTAAATTTGTATGAAATGTGAGAGGATACTGATAATACAGATATATTGGTGAAAAAAGTAACTAATGTATTATCTTATATATTACATAAAAATCCTGTACATTTTCTGTACATTTCAGTGAAAACCACATAGAGCTACAGTGAGTACTTTTTTAATAAAATATATTTTATTTTCTCTGCTATATATATATATATATATATATATATATATATATATATGATAGATATAGTAATAAAATTTAACCTTAAAAATTAGCAATTAATAGATACAAAACAATACCAACACAACAAAAATAGAACTGATTTTAACTTATAGGTAAGACTGACACAAAAATGTTGCGATACAGATTAAGAACCAATAAGAGACAAAAACAATTTAAATTACTTACACCTACATGAATGATAATAATAAAAAAAGGATCATTAAACTTAATGACAGAGAGAAAATAACTAAAGGACCACAGAAATAATAATTGGATAAAAGTGCTTAAAATTAGAAGTAAAAACTCGTCAGGGGGCATGTACTTCATAAAGCTGTGAAAACTGCATCGATTTCGTAAAACAATATAGCTAATCATAGCAATTTGTTCCAGCCCGATCGAGGCAGCAAAACCATTTTGAATGAGGAAAGTAAGTAAATTATTAAATCAAATCATCAAGGAATCCAAAGAGAAACTAGAAAAAAGCAGAGTAGCCACATGTAAAACTTTCACACAAACTGGAAAATAGGAAGATGCCAACAAACTATTGAAATTAAAAATAAAAGCATTGCATATATATGTATATATATATATATATATATATATATATATATATTATTATATTTCATCAGGTATTGTATTCTAAAAAGTTAAAGTAAGTAATATTATTAATCTTAAAAATTAAATCAATTGAATATAACTAGTTACATTATTTGGCCTGTGTATCTTTCTGTGGTGATTTATTTGACTGACTATTCTTCGCTCTCATTCTTCTCTACTATGATCATATGGATTATATATATATATATATATATATGTATATATACAAACGAAAAAATATTTTTTCTCTTTAAAAATTTTACAATGAATGCATTGATTAATTTTCATTAACACAAAAAATACCAATAATATTCTACGAAATGAGTTAAAAATCAGAACACAATTTTACCCTCTAATATGTTAATGCCTCAGGTCTCTAACAATTTATTACTTTCATCTATTATACGTTTTCAGGAACTTTGCGTCTGCAAAATCGATTGTTAAAGGGAGATATCAGGTTTAAGAGGCTATTATCCTTTATCCTGAAAACTTGTAACAAAAAAAGTCAGCTTTAAGCACAAGCTTTAAGTGTTTTTTTTTTTTTTTTTCCTCCAAAAGTAATAAAAGTCTGTGTTTTTTTGAAGCATTTCACATTCTTTTAAACTAGAAAAGAATATTGGATTAACTTTTTCTCACCTTACTTTTTTAATATTCGTCTAAAAAACCGTGGTTTATCTTTTTCGGGTTAATTTTAACTTGAAATACAAAAATTATCACTTTTAATTTTTAGTTTTAATTTATGTTTGATAATTATTAATTTTGATCTTTTATTCATACATTGTAATTTAAAATTTTGTCATACCATGAATATATTCATGCAATGCTACGAAAATTAATAATATATGAATACATGAGATTTATTTCCTTATACGAACTTTGGATATTTTCTATAAAAATACTTTTTTATGGCAAGAAAATATGAATCACATGCGATGAAAAATATGATTTTGAAGACACCAGAAAAACGTTATACTTGTTATATTAAAAAATATTTTTGCTCTTACACTTGCTTAAAAAGCAGGAATATTATAATCTTTTGTATATTCTCATGCCTCACTCTTAAAAATGAAGTACTCAAAAACGAGAAAATCGACATTCTCCATTCAAAATAAATAGTTTTATTCCAAAATGAGAAACATGCACACATCTCATTCATGAAATATGACATGTATTCGAATTGATAGTTGTTCATTTCATGAGAATTTATTATAAATATGCCAAAAATAAAAGAGATTCTTAAAAATAATTTTTGCATAATGAAATAGAAAAAATTCAAAAACAAATTTTATTCACTCAAAATTTTAGAACTATATTTCATGACGTTTTTGTAGAAGTAGAACTGGTGTGTAAAATAATACATTAATGAGAATCCATGTTAGGGACTGTAATCTTTCTACATTGAATTGTCCTGTGAGTGTGAGCCTATTGGCTATTAGTATAATGACGTCATAAAAACTGTTACCTGTATCAACCAATCTGTAATGTGTATAATCCTCTATACCTTGCTCACTCTAAAACAGTGTCAGTTTTAAAAATGCAATCGTGTAAGTAACTTGTCTATATCATTTTTAATCAGTTATTTGTCCTTAATTAAACATGTGTAATATGAAATAAGAGAACGTCGTCTGTTCATAAACTTCCATATCATAATTATAGAGAAATTGTGAATTTCGAGGGTCTCTGCCACCAATATCGTTTTGAATGAAAAAATTCGTATTCTTTAAAAGTACGGATGAATTCGTTCAAAACAAAGAAAAGGAATAGAATTTTAAAGATTATATTGAAATTTTTGAAAGCAAGTACACCTGATAAGTTTAACATGATTTATGTCATGCTTATGTAATAGTTCTCTAGTAGTTAGCCGACATCTCTGTGTTAGCTATATTTTATGTGACTGAACCAGTAGCGATCTTCATCCCTGTTTCAGTCACCAAAAACTGAATAATACATTTATCAAAAGCAGTTGTAATAATTATGCCGTTATGCAAATGCCTCAAAAATGAGTATATGATGTTCCATTTGAGACTATGAGTACACACATTTTACCTAAAAATGGCTAAAAGATGAATATTTGTTAATGTTTGGGCACGACAATATATATTAGTATATTTGTTTCGGATCTAATTTGAGTATGTGACATACTCAAAACTTACACAATTTTGTTCACTTTTGAGAAACCATTTTTTAATATATATTTATTAATACTAAAATTATATATAATAAACAAATTGCATCCGCGTTCTTTTATTAGTTATCCAATACTTTTAATAACAAGTATAAAAAAGTTACTTAAAGAAACAAATGTACACGTATTATCGACGTTAAAATCAAGGTTATATGATGTTATAAGCAAGCTGTATGAACAATGAAGTTTATGAATTACTGAGCGGGATTAATGTTCAAAGGAATAAAATTTGGGAAACTGTAATCGCTTTCAACTGTATTTATAGCAAATTGCACAGGTATACAAAAATAACGTTGTCAAAATTTGATTTGATAATTTTACCTGATACATATGTTTTTGGTGTGCTGAAACCGAAAATGAAGCCAATTTCTCTCTATCACGTATAGATTTTTGTAAATACAGGGTCACTACCTACACAATTCGTTCGGTGACTCTTACACCTATATAATTGTATGGTAACGTTTCTAGTATGTTTACATGATTAATTAAGATTAAAAGTGGAAACATACCATAAAAATTACCATATAATTATATTGGTGGAAAAGGCATGGAAGGAATTGCGTCGGTAGACACCCAGTATTGAGAAAAATCTATTTGCGTTTAACATAAATTGGCTTTAATTTCGGTTTCAGCACACCAAAAAAATTAAAGAACAGCCAAAATTATCAAATCAAAATTTTAGATGTAGTCTTGTGTTATAGGTTTACAGATAAAGACAGTGATATTTTGTTTTGTAAGCAGGGTTGCCAAATTTCATAATTTATCTCACAAGGAAACATTCAAAAAGTGTCATCTTCAAAAAATTTTGAAAAAAATATATGTGATTCTACTCCTCATAAAACACCAGAAAATGAAAAATTTATCGGCTGAAATGAATTACAGAGACCACAAAAAATTATCAAAATTAAGCATATTTGGCGATTTAGCGCTGTTAGACGATACGTTTGCTAGCACCGAGATTGCCATGTACGAACAGAACCGTGTTTTGCTTTTCCGCCAAGTACTCAAAATCAATCGCCTAACAGTGTGAAATCGCCAAATATGCTTAATTTTGATAATTTTTTGTGGTAGCTGTAATTAATTTCAGCCGATAATTTTTTCATTTTCTGGTGTTTTATGAAGAGTAAAATCATATCAATTTTTTTCAATACTTTTTGAAGATGACACCTTTTGAATGTTTCCTTGAACTTTAGCTTCGTTCCAGAGAACTTTTAGCTTCGTCTTTATTTCACAACGCTCTATATATAGAATAATTTTCTCCAATATATAACTGGAATAAATACGTAAAAATTACTCTTTAAATAGTAGTATTATTAAAAAAAAGGCGGGACTAATAATGCTCCGGAATAAATTATAAAATTTGGCAATTCTGTTTATGTTACTTTTATAAATTTTAGGAAATTTTTAAAAGCTTGTTGGAATCAGAAAAACAAAATAAATATTTTTTCCTCCTAAACTAAGAATTATAATTTAGTTTTCTTTGGCGATCCATTTTAAAAGTTATAAAATGTTGTGGTACTTACGGAAGTAGCTAGGAAATATTCTGAAACGAAATATCCTTAAACTGCTATAATTTGAATGCATTTAACATTAATTAAGGTATCAAGTTCTAGGACGTTAACCTGTGATTTACATATTAATGGAATATTATCTCCTGTTACAGTCAATGATGAAGTAATATATTTTCCTGTATTTTTCTAACGCATACCTTATTTATTTTTTGTATTTATTCTGAAAATTTCATTCATTCTGCCGAACTTTGTAAAAATTCATGGAATTTATTTGCAAGTTTGGTGTTTTTAAAAATTTACACGGATTTAAGTAATATATAATCTTTAAAGACTTCTTTTGTTTTACGTTTCTGGATAACAATTTCTTACATGGTGATGTAGAATGCTACAAATAAACATTTATTGTTGCTGATTATTATTATTATTATTATTATTATTATTTGTTATATAAATATTTGCTTGTTTATTAGCTGTTTTTATTTACATTCATTTGTTGGATAAGATTTAGATAAAACATCTTTAGTGTTTTATTTTAGGTGCTAAATCCATACTAATTATTTCAATTAGATTAACTAATTACCATATTTATCTTTTATTTTTAATAATTATATCAAGAAACTCTTTAAAATGTTTACAAAATTCATTAAACTTTTAACTAAAACATTACATATTCAAGTTTACTTTCATCACAAATTATTTATAAGATTATAAATAAGATTTATACGGTTTTATTTAAAAAAGATAAAAGTTTTCAAAAAATTTTTTACAGCGAAAAAATAAGTAATAATACATACTGAAATAGCTTTTTCTATCCTGAAATATGTTTAATAATTATTATACTAATATTTGTGACATAAAATTTTAATTAATAATAATAAATTATCATGCAATTAATAAATTTCTATATATGCGTTTTAATGAATGTTAAATTAATTTATTTAGAATTTCTTTTGAAAAAAAAAATGTTCTTTTTGAATGTCTTTGAACTTTGTTTTCACGGTCATCGGAATAAAACTGAAAAATTAAAATATGTAAAGAAAATTCATGTAAAAGTATTTATGAATGGGTGTTTAATGAAAAATTTTATAATTAACCAAGAAAACTATTTTTTATCGGATATGAATTTAGCTCATTACAATTTTATTTTTTCAATAAAGTAACCAATTTAATATGTGCTTTTATGCAACAGCATTTACTTTTCTTTTTATAACCTTAAATTTTGTTCTGTTTAAATAAAAATAATAGCAACATGTTTGAGAGTATATATAAGTAAAGATAAAATCTATTTATTAGAAGTGTTCACAGTTGTTTCGTAAAGAAATTCACAAGACTAAATGAAAAAAATATCATTGTGGATATAATAAAAAATTCATAAAACTGAAGAACAATAAATTTTTAAAAGGGGGGGGGGATAATATTTTTTTTATATAATTTAATTTTTATTTTATTTTCTACAGTTATTATTTATGCGTTTTTGTAACAAATTTAACTATAACATCTGTAAAGAATATTATTTTCTAATATATTCGATCGAATAATATTTTGTTAAACTGTCTTACTATATCTTAATTTTCAATGTAACAGCTTTTTTTTCTCCCTATGATATCAAATAACTACCGAGGTCCATTTTTTGTATTCTTTACCGCCGTCATATAGTCAATAATTTCAAATGCCTCTTACAAAGATGTAGTGTTAAATGTCCATACATACTAATTTATAGAAGATGTTTCTGGTTTGAATTCTTGAAAAATTTAAATATTTAAAATAGGTTAAAAATCTATCATAGACTTATTTTTCAAAAATACACAAATATATTTACAGGTATAGCAGGTAATTTTTTCATAGAGACACTTAATACGGCGATATCACTGCGCTGAAAAGAAAAAAAAAAAATAAATAAATGAGCTCTGATACCATTCTTGCTGTTTCTTATGTAAAATGGCCTCCTGAATCCGAATATGACTACCATCCGAATTTCCCAGTCACCCGACGTTTTCTCGGGACACCACCCCTTCCCCCAATTTTTATCACTGTTCGGTAATTTTATGGTCATGAATTTGATTTGGAGGATGAAAAAAAAAAATAATTTAACATTTAAAAACAAAAAATATATATAATGTTTAGCAAATAAAATTAATATTAGATTAAAAAATATAAGAAATGTAATACATAGTTTCACTGGCAAATCCTCCTCTAAATTTTCCCCTTGCCGCAAATGTTCCTGTTTTAGAATTTTCCATTCTGTAGACCCTCAGAAGATATTTAGCAGTTAAAATAATCCTCCTCCTACCACTCCCCCTAAAAATCAAATTTATAGTCATAAAATTACCGAAAAATGATAAAAATAGGGGGCCGTCCCTAAAAAACAATGGGTGATAGGGCAAAATGAGCGTCATATTCAGATTCAGGAGTCCATTTTACATAAGAATATGCAAAAATGGTGTTGGGCAATTTTCATGCAGAACAATGTAATAATTTGAGTAAAATGATGTAATGTGTTCACTAAAAACAGATATCAACCTTTAAATGCATGATTTTTTTTTTTTTTTTTTTTTTTTTTTTTTTGACCAAAATAATCTATGGTACGTAAATTATTGTATAGGTTTATGCAAATAATAACAATAATAATAAAATTAATAGTAATAATTAATATGAAGATTTTATTTATGAAGTATTTTAAAAATGAAACACATTAATACGAGGGCTATTTTTTTTCAACCTCCGATAGGCTATAAAAGAAAAACGGGTAAATATAAAAAAAATGATTTTATAGCCAAAAGTAATGTAGATTAACCCTTTGCGGCGCAAGACAATTCAGATTATTTAAATTATACTGCCACCGGAATTCATGATTTAAATTAAACTAAAAGAAATTTTAAAATTTAAGGTTAAAAAAACTGGCCTTTTCTGATATGTTATAAACGTAAATTTTTGCTAAAAATTTTCCGGGATGAATTTTTGCAGCTGTATCTTAAATTTTGCGTCCTTGCAGCGAGGACGCCGCGCGTTAAGGGTTACTTCTCTACATAATCACCTTGATGATTGAGACATTTGTCATATCTGTGTCATAGCTTTGAAATACCCTCTTCATAAAATGTTGCCACCAGTGACTTCAAGTGAGCGATGACGAATTCTTTGAGCTTCTCGTCAGTTTGGAAGCGTTGCCCTCCAAGCCACTTCTTTAGTTCCGTGAAAAGATGTTAATCACTGGGCGCTAGGTCGGGACTATATGGTGGGTGTTCGAAAATGTCCCATTTATCGTCTGTAGCGACAGACTTGCGTCCTTGACCTCCTTCATCATGCACATCAGTTCGGCCATCTTTAAATTTTCGACACCATTCACTCATAAAGTTGTCTCCATACACTCGACTCATTCTTCGGTAAGTTTCCGCTGCACTATTCCCTTCTGCCTGCAAGAAACGAATTAACACTTCGCAATTCACACTTGGCGGGAGAATCAATAAAGACAGCCATGTTTACTTCACTGCAGCTGAAAACGAATTAGCGTGTTGCACTCGACAGTGACAGAGCGTGTAGAAGAGGAGATGCGCTGTCACATGCCGCATGTCTGGCCTTCATATCGTGCGATCGGAGGTTGAAAAAAAAACAGCCCCCGTAGTACAGACATAAATAATATCGTTTAATAAAAGAAAAAAGTACCCACCCATACACTTACTTTGTAATAAATCTTTCAGTTTCATAGTAAGATTTTATTAAAAAAGTAAAATGCTTCTTTATGCAAATTGGTCTATTAGGATATGTGATAAGAGGAAATAGTGTGATAATCAAGGGATTATAATTTTTTATTTAATTTATAGATAGGAAGAATCGTTTCAAAAGTATATGAACACCAATTATATTTTTAGAACTTAGTAAATAACGAGTTATAGTATTAGCAAGCTCTGATGTTTTATCTTGTTCTCTAAACTATAACATTTGATTTTATTTGTTTACACTGTTAGAAATTTCAGACCAAACTTGAACCACTATATAGAGTAAAGTTATGAGCAATACCATAATATGGTTCAACATTACTTTTAAGTTTTCTACTCATTGCAACTGCATGTAAACTGCACCAAAACTTGTAACTACCATGCATCCATTCACAAGAAAAGTATGAATCAGTAAAATTCTTATTGAAACCAAACAAGCTTAAATTAAAGAGCGTGGTCGAAAACTTAGGGTAGAGTGCAAATTTTGTGCAACAATTCAACCATGGGCCCAGATAAAACCCTAGAAATTTTAGCCCCTTTCATCAAAATGAACGAAATGGAGTAAGTAGACAAGAAATCATGGCACAGTAACGATTACCTTTTTTTTTTTTTTTTTTTTTTAATATTTAAAACACAATAACAATGTTTAGTTCAACGTAAAATTACGAAATCATGGTAAAAGGTTAAACCATCGGGTGATTGCAGCTATTTCAGTACCAAGTTGTGGTTCAAGCTAACACAAAATCTTTAACAGTCTATTTGCAGCCAGTATTAATGAAATAATTTATTAAATCAATAAATCTTTTGTTCTTTTTCTAAATAAATATTTTGTGCTGACTTTTGCAAATACTTTTACATAAAAATTATTAGTACTGAAATTTTGATAAAATTATTTGTTACATTTAATAAACATTACAAATTGTCTATGAATTATATTATTTTTAATAAGTTGTTTCAAAATATAATTGTCGAAAAATGCTGTGAACTTCTTTTATGAAATCGGTACCTTTGATTTATTTCCGTATGTCATAATAAAATTCTAATTATATAAGAAGAATTTTAAATGTTATTCATATAAATATCTAAAAATAATAAATAAATTTCTAATTGCTGTAAAAGACTGTTTCGCATTTGAAAAATGCATTTGCTTATAAGCGAGAGTATCACACACAAAATAAAATTTGTTTTAACTAGAATGTGCGAAAAATCTCAGCTATTATGATTTATATGCTTTTCTAATGTAATCTAGTTTTAGTTTTTAAAATACAGCTTCTCTGTTAATTTTCCATATTTTAAAATTATTGAAATGATTTTAAAACAGTGGAGTAAAAGCAACAACAAAAATTGAAATGTATATCCTATATTATATTATATATATGTACATATGTATATAATTAAGTTTGAATAACGCCATATTTTTACATTTTGCATAATTTTCAGAACAACCTTTCCATTAACATTTTGTAATTAAATATTAAATTACATAAATATTTATATAAAAATTCAATGCATATCATTTTGAAAAAAATAAAAAAATAAATAAAAATAAAAATTATTCAGATCTTTAAATTAGAAAGTAAATTGCTTTAATATTTTGCTTAAAAATTCATAAATTTTTCATAATTGTATATTAATTGCTTAACTACAAGTTCATATTTCTAAAATACTTACTAATTTCACAATCTAAAATTGCAAAAATATGAATTTCAAAATTGTTTTTTATAATATAAAAATCTGTCCAAAAAAGAAAAGAAAAATTATAATACGTTTTATTTTAACTAAAGAATTTCCATCTTTTCCTGTTCGTATCAGGTTGCATTTCGCTCTGTTTAAAGTATAATAGGTAGAAATAAATAATTAGAGACACTAACGACACTGCTAAAAATTTCAGCTCAAACTTGAACCACTATATGGAGTAAAGTTATAAGCAATACCATAACATGGTTCAACCTCTTTTTTTTTTTTTTACTTCTTGCGATTGAATTTTAGTTTCATCAAAGTTTGCAGCTACCATACATCCACTCACATGGGGAGTGTTTCGGCATGCATGCAAGCGTAATTCTCTTTGTATTTAGGAGATGGTGTCAATCTTTTGAAAGGGAAATCTCTCTCTTTCCTTAAAAAATTATTTTATTTGGAAAAAATGGCAATATTGCTCAAAGAATTAAACTTATTAAAATTTTATTACAAATTATTTATATGTTTATTTATTTAATTTCTTTTAAAGTAATATCTACTTTTTCCTTTATTTATTATATTGTTAGGAATCGAATGGTAATATAATATAAAGAACAAAGGCTATAAAATACATGGTTCATAAATTAAAATTTTTAATAGATGCTGCGATACAGTCATTTTTAAAATCGCAGTTCTTAAATAAGAACAGCTTCAACTGTCGTCAATAAATATCCAAATTGAAGTACCCGAGAAAGACGTTTCTGCAGGCAGCGAGAACCTGGACTGCGAGTGGGAAATGCGCTGCTGTAGGAGCGGGTACCCAAAGCGAGATTTAAAGTAATTTCAATGCAGTTTATTTATTTATTTATTGATAAAGTGATATATGAAAAGTTGATTTATATATACATATAGGGGAGCGTGGGGCTAGTTGTGACAGGGGTAAGAAGTAATACGCAATTTACGAAATAGTTTGTAACATTTGTAATTAAATATTTTTATAAACATAATTCTTATGACACGCCTTATAATGTAAGGACAATCGGTGCTCCTCAAAAATGGTTAATGGGAGGTTTTGTACACGTGCTTCATTTTAGCTAGTTAGTGGAAAAAAGATATTTCGAAAATTTTGATTAAAGGTACGTTAATTTACACTTTAAAGAAATGTTTATAGCTATTTATTTAGTCTGTGTGTTGAGTTATAAAATGCATGTTTAATTTTTTGCATAAATTGTTATATATTTTTATAAATAAACAAAATATCAAAAATCATTCGATGGGGCAAGAGGAAACAAAATTTTGGGGCAAGTTGTAACATGTTAGAGGCGTTGTTTGAGGAGATGCCTACAGCCAGAGCTCGAAGTCTCCGCCCATTTTCAGGAAACTTTCTGAAATGAAATATTTTTGGCTTCTTTATCACTATTATGTTCATACAGAAATATTTTCTGTGTTTTTATATTACAGTGCCGTGAATATTTAATTCCGAATTATAATCACGATTTAATCACCAATTAGAGAATATTGCATAAAAATAGGGGTAGAAAAAAAAGCAGAAACTCCTCATTAATGACAGTGTCCTGAAAAAAGGATGGAGAATACGAGCTCTGCTAAACCCATTCTGTGGCAGAAGAATGGGTATAATGCTTAATTTGCAAAATGTGAGCACATATTAACGGCATGAGAGGGAACAAAATATCATTTACTTGAATTAATTTCAACTCTAACTAAGATTGACTTCTATGTTGATTTTATCTTTAATTTTCTCTTTATTTTACAATAATCCACTTGATATAATTCATTGTTACTATCAAAAAACATTTTGAAATCTTGTCGTTTTTATTGTGAGGGTTCCCTTTGTATCCGTTACAATTTGCCCCAAACCCGGGTCAAATTGTAATAGGCAAATAATTTAGAAAAAATATTTTTTGTGAAAAATTAGCAAAATTAACGAATTTTTTTTTTTTTTATGTATATGATAGATGAATATGTATGCTATAGAAAACAGCAATTCTAAACAGGAAAACGTAAACACATTTCAAAATATACTTAATTTTCCAAAAACTGTTACAACCCGCCCCACGCTTCCCTGCATATATATTGCATAAGAAAATATAGAAAAATGTTTTGTGATGACTACAACATACTACACATATGGATAAATTTAGCTTATTTAATCATAGAAAATTGCTCCAAAGTGCTGGTAAACCAAAAACTTAATATTTTGCAGCAAAATATTCCGCACGAAATTTTCGTTTTTTCTCGTCGTACAATCCTCCCCGTCGTTCCAATCAGTATAAAATTGAATAGTTTAAAAAAAAAATAGAGAGGTATTAACGTGTAAAGAAACAACTATAATTTGCTAAAGGCAACAGAAAATTACTAAATCAAGATATATATTTCACAATATCTGGAAGAAATGTTATTTAACCCCAATAATTGCAGATACGTGAGCTAAATGTTAAATATTTATGTTGATATGTATTACCAGAAGTAAATAAAATATATCTTTTTTTCATCCCATGTGATATAGTATCTTCGATAAAGGTATACTTTCTTTTTTTAGCTACATTTGTCTTTCTAATATACAACTTCTCGTTAAGTAAACCTCTTTATCTAAATTTAGAAGAATTAGTATACATATATGTTTTGGTTGGTAGGTGCCTTTTATGATTAAAAGTATGTTGGAAGAAATTGTTCTTTTTGAAAAATACGATTTTATTAAATAGTGAAAAAAAAGTTTTAAATAATAATAATAACATAGACCTACAAAAATGAAGTTGACAAAATTTGATTTGATGATTTCAGCTGATTTTTATGTTTTTTGATATCCTGAAATCGAAAGTGCAGCCCATTTTTCTCTATCACGTGTAGATTTTTGCCAATACAGGGTGTTTACCGACACAATTTTTTACATATACCATCATAACAATAGGCTGGTTGGTTGGTTGATATGGTTTTAAGTCGCACTCTAGTGCTTCACAATTACAACAATAGGTATCTCAGGGATGGAACACGGGCGCAGAATTCATACCACTATCAATGTAAGAAATTTTTCTACTTCTTAAATCAACGATATTATAGGTAGAGAAAATTCTTAAGCAGATTCCGGTATGAATTCTGCGCCCGTGTTCCATCCCTGGTATCTATGATTAATTCATCATGGAATCATATAATTATATAATTATATGATATAATTATATTGGTGGAAGTGTGGTGGAAGAAATTGTATAGGCAGGCACCCTATATTGACAAAAATCTATACATGATAGAGAAAAACTGGTTTCATTTTCGGTTTCCGCACACCAAAAAATTATAAAAATCAGCCAAAATTATAAAACCAAAATTTCACACGTCGACCTGTGTAATAATAATAATAATAAATTCAATAGAAAAAACTATTATGTGGTGGCCATTACAAAATTTTCTTCTGTTTTTATTTTTATTTATTTATTTATTTATTTTTTTTTAAATAATAATTCGTGTAATTTACATCTAAACGGACACCTCACCACTGCATTTTATTTTGTAAAAAAATAAAAAATGTGTATATATACATATATATATATATATATTTTTTTTCGTTAAAACTGAAGAATAAAAAAATGATAATTTTGTTTCAAATTATCACATACGCATGGTCCACATATGTATGTGTTGTGATGTTCTTACATATGCAAATTGATAATTGTTCCTACATATACAAAACTTCAATCTTATTTGACTATTGATATTATAAATAAAAATACTACACTTTCAAAACGATTGATTAAAAATAATCCCAATTGTATAATTTTTACGGAAATTCATTCCATACCGCCATATTAAATTTTATGAAAAAGCGAACCGATAGTGCCACCTATTAAGTGATATGCACCTGCACCAAAGACTGATAGACAGCAGTTTATGTCAAGTTGCAACTGACTGTTATTTTCCCCATAACTAAACATAACTTTTAAAAGGTAAAAAATAGTGAATATAAAACATTTGTATTTTGTATTTACTGTGTTTAATTATTTTTATTTAAAAAAAAAAAAAATCTATAACGTTGTTTAGAAATACAATAGATCTATGGTTAAACCATTCGTTTTAAATGTAATAATGAGGTTTTTTTTTTTTTTTAATAACTAAATCAATAAATAATAAATAATAAAAAGAAAAAATACTCATATTGAAAATTAGTACCTCGGTTGGGAAGGGGGGGGGGGAGCAATGCTCCCACATAAAAATTTGTTTCTGATTAAATGTTACAAATATTAATAATACTTTTTAATTTTCGCAAGGATTGGATAATAAATCTCACTGTACGCATTCATATGAAATTTTTCCCTACTCTGCCATATTTAAAATTATGAGAAACCAGAATCACAACGCCATGTGTTGAGTAGTTTTCACCAAAACTTGTTAGGCATTAGTTTATGTCAAAGTGCATTTTTATAGAAATATGTGTAAAATCCTACGCAATAGTTCTTGAACTAGATCAGCCATAAAAGTTTTTGTTACACACACCAAAACACACACACACACTCACAAAAAAAAAAAAAAAAAAAAGACGCACAGAGTGATTTTTTCTAACCGTGGTGAAATCATATTTTCCTCTCACAAATCAGTGTAAATCCACTGAAAATCCGAATTTGAAAACATTTACAAATTCAGTAATGTCTTGTATTAAATATAGAAAAGAGTTTAAAAAAATCAATTATTTTGCTTTGTCATTGGTTTTGGTTTCGTGCAACTTTGATGTGTGTGATTAATCCCTAAAAGGAAATATTATACGCTAAAAACCCATTGTCTAGTGACATGCAAACTTGCAATCCAATTTTAAATTTTAATACATTTTAAATATAATTAATTAAAGTATTTACGTGTATATATATATATATATATATATATATATATATATATATATTAGTTATATTGAAATTAGATCTATAACATTTCTTCGTTAACAGTTTAAAAATGTACAAAATAAGTTCAATTAAATGAAACTAAAAACCTTGTAAAACAAATATTACTTGGTATGTTATTCATTTGAATGGGGATTACTTGCGTTATGACACTGAATAATAACATAAGAAATTTTGTTAAAAAATAAATAGATGAACAAATAATAATAATAATAATAAATTGCAAATCTTATCTCCCAGAAAATATTAAATGGCTTTCCCCTATATACATATAATATACTCACAAGCTACAATGATAACAATAAGTGCAATCTTTTACCTTTACCATCATTTTCTACCTTTAATTTCATTTCTTCATCCAAATTAAATCACAAAATTATACTAAAGCTGAAAGCATGTAATTTTTAGCGTTAAAAATGTGCAGTTAATCCCCTTTTCTAAATTTGAAAGATTTTTAATTTTTCCGTCGTAGAAAAATACTTTATGCAAATTTATATCTAAAGGAATGCATTTACGAGACTTAAAAGTGACCAAGACTTTTTTATTCAATATCTAACATTTAATTGCAAACTTTATCAAATTATATGATTGTCTTATCGACTATCACATATAACAAGCACAATTCTACAAAATTACTGGTGACGTTTTCCTGAACTAACCAATTAGTATATACAAAAATAAATCTAAAAGAAAGTTTACATAGCAGAAAATTGAAGGCAAACGCAGAGCCATTTTAAAGATGCGAACTTACAGTCCCAATTCCGACTTTTACTAAAAGCTGGGAAAATCCTTTATATATTGTACCTGCCCTAATTTTGAAGTATTGTCGTTCCATCATTCTTACTTTAAGAGATACGATAGTCAGAATAATCTCCAGATACATACACTCTGACCAATTGCCAAAAATCACACTTTTTGAACTCAGGTGATTTCGAAACATGTAAATAAAGTGAAAGTTCGATATCGAAATTTTGGACCGAATAAAATACATGTTCTATCGTTTATGACCGAATTACGTAAATTAAAAAATGTACGCAATAAAATTTTAAATATATTTATTAATTGGTTTGTGTTAAAATCTATGCATGCATAGCCCATAACAAAATCCAATACCAAATTCATTAATTAACTCGATCCATCGTCGTGTTTCATAACTGCAAATTTCAATATCAGATAAAGATTTGAATATTTCAAAATGAAATAAAAATCGCATTTATTAACCGATTTGCTTAAAGTCAATAAGATAAAGTTAATAACAAGGTCTCAATCAAGTTCGTTAATCAAGTTAATTGGCCAACCTGTTTCAATGTGGTAACCACTTGAAAATTTCAAACTCACACAAAAAACGTATTTATGAACCGATTTCCATAAAATTCTGGATGTACATAGATCATCTAAGGATCTCAATCAAGTTTGGTAATCAATTTATCCTTCATCTTGTTTCAAACAAGAAGCCACTTAATAAAATTAAAAAATTAACCTATCTTTCCGACTGCGTTGTAAGATTTTTTTTCTTTTTCTTTCATTATCGGTTTGAACATTATTATTTTTAAATCGTGTTATATATTTCGAGATATTATCGTTAAGCTAGATCAATAATAAACATTTTTGAAATCACCTACCTTCATCAAAGTGATATTATTTAAAGGATAAATCGGTTTAGTGTTTCTTACACTTTAAGTCTAGATTTAACATCAATGTATGCAGTTAAATATTATGGCAAAATATTTTAGAAAATAAATCACTTTCTTTTATCGATAAAAATGGGGTTAAATAGCTAATAGTAAATGCACTGTTACAAATTTCAACAGGAAACTACTGGTATTCATTTATCCTAAGCCTCATGTAAAATTACAGAAAAAAAAATGAACATAGAAGTTAAAAAATCTATTTTATATATGCATTTTAGTAACTAATATTAAATTAATTAATTAATGATGAAAGATATTTGTACTTAGAATAATGTTTCTAAAGTAGAAGCATAAATTTTTAAATTTTATTGAGAAATTACATTAAAAAAAATGATAAAAATACAGAATAAAGATTGAAAATCTCGATTATTTACTTTGAACTACGCTGCAAAAAAAAAAAAAAAAGAAGAAGAAAAGAAAGGTACTTTTTACAGCAAAATGTGCTGGCAATATTGTTGCCAGCACATTCTGCTGTTTGAAAGAGGTAATTTACAGCACAAACAACTGTAAAAGATTTAAACTATTAAAAATTTAAATTTTTAAAAACAGAGCAAACTTGATTAATTTATACAATAAAAATACCTTTAATGATGCTCTGTTATATCGCTATAGATCTTTCAGGGCGATCCGCCCCTTCTTCAATAGCTACATGGCTTTTGTCTTTCGTCGAAACTGGTCTCTCATCGTGCTTCTTTCTCTCGGTCTTGCTTTTCATAATTTGGCGCCACACTCCATCCAAATCTGCGCGCGACTCGTGCCCGTTACACGCTGAAGAATCTCTCATTATTTCTATTGTCTCTCGGTAAAAGGCGTAGTCTGGGTTGTTGTAATTTGCTAGTTTTTTTGTTTCATTAAATATAATATCTATTTTATTTTCCTTATTAACTTTAGTAAGGGCTGTGGTTGTTTTATCATATTTGATGTCACTTTGATGCTCTTTAATTCTGGTTAATATTTTCCTTTTGGTTGCACCGATGTAATTTCCCTTCTTTTCATCTGTATATTTGATAAATTCCAGCTGTTTCAAGAGGGGGGTTATGTCTTTATCGTTTCGAATTAATTGGTATATATTAGGATTTGGTTTTACAGGTATATTTATGTTGTGTTTTTTGGCTATATTTATAATTTTGGTTGAAATTCCCTGATCGTATGGTATGGAATAAGTGAAATTTGGGATGGTTTTTTGGTAGTTTGGGATATTATTGAGTTTTTTAATTCTTTTCCTATATAATTTATTCACTAAGTTTTTGCTATAGCCTGCTGTAAAAGCTGTATTTTTGATGTGGTTTATTTCTTCTTTTAAATCGGCAGGGTCATTACAGATTAAAATTGCGCGATTTATATAAGCTTGTATTGCGTTAATTTTATAAGTATAAGGAGTTTTACTACGGTTGTTAATTATTTCTTCGTTTGCAGTTGGCCCCCTACTGATAATAGTTTGGTTTCTACCGAAGATTTTATTAAGAGAATTAGGGAGCTTGATTTTAAAAATAATTATAAATTCGTAAGTTTCGATATAGTTAATTTATACCCCTCAATAGATGTAAAAGAAATATCCGATACCATAAATAACTTAATCAAAGAAAAATACGACCAAGAAACGGCAAACACTCTAATAGCTACCAGTAACTTAATTTTAAACGAAAGTTTCTTTAAGTTTAACGGGAAAATTTATAAACAAAATAAAGGGGTCCCAATGGGGTCCCCCGTTTCAGGACTAATTGCCGAGCACAAACTAAGAATTTTAGAAGAAAATATATTTGAAATTTTAAAAGATAAACTAATCTTTTGGGTCCGTTATGTCGATGACGTGTTTGCGATCATTGAGGAAAACGAAAGCAGTAATGAAATCTTGGAAACCTTAAATAAAATTGACCATAATATAAAATTTACATGTGAAACCGAAATTAATAACGAAATCAACTACCTTGACGTCAAAATAAAACACCATCAAAATAATATCAAGACCACAGTTTACAGAAAACCAACTGCAAACGAAGAAATAATTAACAACCGTAGTAAAACTCCTTATACTTATAAAATTAACGCAATACAAGCTTATATAAATCGCGCAATTTTAATCTGTAATGACCCTGCCGATTTAAAAGAAGAAATAAACCACATCAAAAATACAGCTTTTACAGCAGGCTATAGCAAAAACGTAGTGAATAAATTATATAGGAAAAGAATTAAAAAACTCAATAATATCCCAAACTACCAAAAAACCATCCCAAATTTCACTTATTCCATACCATACGATCAGGGAATTTCAACCAAAATTATAAATATAGCCAAAAAACACAATATACCTGTAAAACCAAATCCTAATATATACCAATTAATTCGAAACGATAAAGACATAACCCCCCCTCTTGAAACAGTTGGAATTTATCAAATATACAGATGAAAAGAAGGGAAATTACATCGGTGTAACCAAAAGGAAAATATTAACCAGAATTAAAGAGCATCAAAATGACATCAAATATGATAAAACAACCACAGCCCTTACTAAAGTTAATAAGGAAAATAAAATAGATATTATATTTAATGAAACAAAAAAACTAGCAAATTACAACAACCCAGACTACGCCTTTTACCGAGAGACAATAGAAATAATGAGAGATTCTTCAGCGTGTAACGGGCACGAGTCGCGCGCAGATTTGGATGGAGTGTGGCGCCAAATTATGAAAAGCAAGACCGAGAGAAAGAAGCACGATGAGAGACCAGTTTCGACGAAAGACAAAAGCCATGTAGCTATTGAAGAAGGGGCGGATCGCCCTGAAAGATCTATAGCGATATAACAGAGCATCATTAAAGGTATTTTTATTGTATAAATTAACTGTAAAAGAGTCTATCTTTACAGATGTTTCCGCAGTAACTTGCCTTATTTCACAGCAGAATGTGCTGGCACAAAAATTGACAGCACATTTTGCTGTAAAAAGTACCTTTTTTTTTTTTTTTTTTTTTTTTTTTACAGTGTAAGAATTATTGCAAATTTACAGAGATTCGGTATATCGGTATAAACGTTTCAGTAATATTACAGAAATTTTTTTTCAGTATGTTCTAACAACATTAAAATTTATATGCACATATATATGTAAATATGTACAAGAAAATCTTATATTGTGTAAATGCAATTAGCCTTTTTGTTTTAGTATGTAAAACAACGTGTCAATATATATATACACTTACATTTAAATATTATAATTCTTGCATATGCGCAAATTGTTTAGATGTAATTGTCCAATTTATTTAGAAATAAATTTAATTAGAAATGAATTAATCTCCTCGATGTCTAAACAAAATTATGTTCTTTGGTTAGAGTGTTTTAATTAAAATGAAATATATGATATGCATATATTTTAAATTTGCCAAATTAAGGCTTAATAACAAATGAATTTTAATTTATACACTATGTGCATAGCTGCAATTGCGCTTATACTATGTGTATTATTTTTAATTTAAAATAATTGGGTATTTTCTCATTCTCCAACAAAAAAAAATCTGGAGTGACTCCACTCGACTTTCCGAACATTGAGTAATTAACAGTTTTGTAGATAAAGTAAAGAAAGAGTAGTTGTTAAACAAACAAAAGAGAGAAAACCATAATAGAGTGTTTGAGTATTTTTCTCCATCTATTACACGTTGTTTTATTTAACGCTACTGAACTTTGAGCCCATAGATCATAATGACAAAGAAATTTTCGTTGTGTCCCTGTAAAAACTTATAAATGCTATATTCACCAAAATGCTTATAGTTAGTGCAACAGTGATTTATAATACTCATATAAATTTTCAGCTCAATTCAATAAGGCGTTTAGATGCTATCGTAATTTTAAAAATTTAGTCCCATAGGCCATAATGATAAAGAATTTTTCTTTCTGTCCCTGTAAAAAAACTGTAAGTGCTAGATTCACCAAAATCTATACAGTTAGTTCAACTGTGATCTATAACATGTGTACAATTTTTTTTGCTCGGATTAATAAGGCGTTTAGACACTATCACATTTTTAAAAATTTGGCCCCATAGGCATAATGATAAAGAATTTTTCTTTGTGTCCCTGTAAAAAAACTATAAGTGCTAGATTCTCCAAAATCTATACAGATTGAGTATTTGTGATCTATAATATGTGTATAAAATTTTTGCTCAATTGAATAAGGCGTTTAGATGCTATCGCACTTTTAAGATTTTGCTCCCATAGGCCATAATGATAAAGAATTTTTCTTTGTGTCCCTGTAAAAAAACTATAAGTGCTAGATTCACCAAAATCTATAGGGTTCGTACTATGGTGACTTACAATATGCGTACCAACTTTCAGGTTAATCGAACGAAGCGTTTAGACGCTAGCGTGTTCACCCACAGACATACACACATACACACATACATACACACATACACACACACATACATACATCATCGTAAAAATAGTGAAAACGGACTCAGGGGACCTCAAAACGTATAGAAACATCAAAATTCTTAATTCGGATTTTTGACATGATTACAATACTTTCCTCACTATAGTGTTCGGAAAGTAATAAATTAATGTATTTATAACTGAACTAAAAATAAACAAATGTAAATAAGTTATTGAGTGTGTAATGTGGGGTAGATTGTTAATATTTGTGCCATCGTCTCATACCATTGCCTATGTAAAATTATTTATGTTTCCTTTTGAAATTTGATTTTTTGTATTGTGTGCCTGTTAAATCACACGGTCCTATTTCAATTTTCAACAGGTATTGTTGTACAGTGGATTGGCGTCAGTGCTATTGTTGAATTTGATAACTGAATCAATTTGGGAAATATTGTTGCTTTGTTTGGCGTGTGTATGTCTCTTTGGTGAATTGTTTGACTAACTATTCTTCGTTCTCATTTTTTGCTTCTACTATCAAAAGGATTATGTATATATATATATATATCCTTTATTATATACAAGGTGCAAAACAAAGTTCTTTGGCGGCATTTTTCTCTGCAACCTTTGATTGTAGACATATATATCCAATTACAAAGCAATTATATTATGACATTTTTAAATTTTAAAAATCAACTATGTGATAATTACAAAAACTAACTTTTTACACATTCCATTGATCCCTATACTGTAAAACATATCTCCTATTTGCTTCCAGAAAATCTCTGTAATTTTAGAAAATACGCATAATTTACGAAAAAATTACGTTGCCAGGACGTATATTTTGTAATTACAGAAAATTTCTAGCAGCAAATTGGACATATTTTTTACAGTGTATAGTCATATTTAGTGGTTTTTTTTTCACATTTTTTTAAAATCTTCATTAAGGTGTTGATTAAAATATCACTTTCTGCCGTATAGAAAAGAAACTTTTTCGTGTTACGTTTGTTAAAATGAGTATCAACTTTTACTATACATGGCTGTAGCTATCGGTTAATGTATAAAAAGTTTGCGTTTGTAATTTTCACAAAATTGATTTTCTAAATTTAAAAATACCATAACATAAACATTTGTATTTTTAAAAAAGATTTTTGTAATTAGAAGTGTATGTCTGTGACAAAGGTTGCAGAGTTAGAAACCTCCCAAGGATTTCTTTGCACCCTGTATATATACTTGATCAAGCTAATCTCTGTTCTAGATACAGAATATAAAGAAATTTCCAGGGATTTTTTTTATTTACCAGGGATTTTTTTTTATTTAATAAATGTTTCTATGTATACTTATCATTTTAAAACCAGTTTGCTACATGCACAAAATTATCCCTGCTGAGTGCTTTTTTTATTCTAGAGACTTATATATAATTCCTATAAAATGTTACCGTATAAGGAAAGAAAGAATAATGCATCTAATATCATAAATATTTTAGAACATATAATAAATTGCAGTTTCTGTTTCTTCCAGTCTTAATAAAATAAGCTCTAGAAAACTTAAACATATTTTCCAAATATATATATATCTATATCTATATCAACGGGATTAATCTAATTGAATCAAGTTTATGAAAATGTTCTTTCAGAATATATTTCAAATTGATGCTATCAAAGCTGAATAATGTAACCACTCTCTTTCATTAAATTGAAATAAAATCCTGAATGACTAACTTCTTACCACCGTTTTTCTCTATCTACTACATGTAATGTTAGAAAGCAAAATCATGTACTTAACTTTTATTTGATATGTGAGACATTGCTAATGCAGTCTTTCGTTTCATAAATGTTTTTTATGCGTCGCTACCTTATTTAAATCGTATGTAAAGAAAATTTTAGTGGAAAAATATTATTAACAAATTAATCGAAAAAGTCATATTTTTGTGAGACTCTATTTATAGTTTCGGGAACTGATGATATTACCACTGTCTAGAAAATCACTGTGTTATTTGCAATCATTATATTTTATTTTACTTTGTTTAATATATATATGTATTAATTAATAAAGATAGTTTTTTTTTATACGTACAATCATAATTAAGAAATGCGGAAAAGTTAAAACTAATAAGAAATGTTAAAACTAGTGTGTTGTGACCATCAAAACATTTTCTTTTATTTCATTTGTTATAACAGCGTTTACAACTGGTTAATATGCCTACAAATTTATCATAGCGTCTAATAATAAATATTTTGGATATACAGTTTGGTAACGTTTTAATTTCTGCAATATAGCCATCTGAAAGTTTGCTTAAAGTCAATAATATCAGCTTTAAACTGTATCAGCTTAATTTGTATCTTTATATACTGAGATATAGATTTAGCGTAAATTGGAAATACTGCATTAAAACCGCACTACAGATCATCTGATATTCACTCAAACTTGACGAGCATATATTTTTCCATAGCCTCCTTAACTAGATGCCTGTCGTGTGGCTCGAAAACTTGGCAACAGTAGAAGCGGTAGACAGAGCCACCTGGTACAGATTGCGCGACTTTTTTATTGAACAGACACCATAATGTTTTAAAAGTGGGATATGATATACATAAAAGGCGAATTGAATCAAAGAACCGTCGATTATATATATCATATATTACTTCTTAATATTATTGGTGACAGTTAAATAAAAAAAGTCGCGCATTCTGTACCAGGTGGCGCTGTCTACCGCTTCAACTGTTGCCAAATTTCCGATCCACGTGACAGGCATCTAGTTAAGGAGGCTATGATTTTTCTTTTTATAAAATCCGTCTCGCATATCAAGTATGATCAAGGTTGCCACATACGACTTTTTTTTATATTCATTTCGTACCATTATTTCCAAAACATAAAGTTTATAATATATTTTCGCAGGTAAATCTGCACTTTGCCTGATTAAATACTTTGTAAATTTTATACTATGGAAATAATGATACGAAAATAATAAAATCTGCTTGCAGCAGATCTGGTTTATGTCATAGAAACTGAGGTATTACCTTTCCGCAAATGTCATTAAATAGTAGTATAGATAAGCTATCTGTCACCCGACATGCACCCAAATTGAATCAACACTATTTTCTATTTCCGTATATATAAAAACTGTTTTTCTATATATATGCTGTAGAAATTGATATTTATCTTTCACTAAGAGCAGATAGCAACGTCACCTGTTTTTCAATATATCTTAAAATTTAGTTAAAAGCAATTTAAGACACCATCCAAACAAATGTAACAGTTTAGGAATTTTCGTCTTTTAGTTTGGGGGATGCTGCATTCATAAAATTTTGATAATACACTAACACACATATAGACATTAAAAAAGAGGCTAAAATTGTTTTTGGAATATCTCAAAACGTGAAAAATTATCGAAAACTAGAAGTTGGAAGCTTTTTTGTATCCAAGACGTCTTAGAAGAAATTAATAAAGAAAGTACATATAGAAGAAATAAAAAAAAAGATTTATATTTAACATTTACATGAAAATGATAAATATAACAAACACTATAGACGTCAAAACAAGCAACATTTGTTTCGGTTCTAAATAATGAAACGCAATCATTCATTAGGCTGAAAATGTAGTGACGAATTACTATTGAATTGGCGGGAAAGTTCTACCATATTGAATTAAAGAACTGACACAGACCAATCCGATGCATTAAAGCATAAGAAATAATTGTTATTGCTCAACCAAAAATGTTGTTAATTAGAAAAATCTGCAGTATAAAATTTAAACCTCTGATTTTTATTTCTTTTTAAATTTAAAACTGTTAAAATATATGTGTAACTGAATAAGAAAACTATACCAGTTATCTATAGCATGTGATTTCTGTGATATTATTTAAAACAATCATTATAGTACATATATTTGACATAAAACATTTTCACTGAAGCACACTTAATTATGAACGAATTGAAGCATATTTGAAACTCACAATAGTTGTGCTGTAATGGCAGTCTCACAAATTGAGATAATTGTTATCTTTTAGAAAAAGAGCATCTTATTTGTAATAGTTTGTAAGTAAATTTAGCCAGAAACAAAAAAATAAAAGCATTTCATCGAATTCTGTTAGGAGACAAAGTCCATTACTGGTAACAGGTGAGCCCCAGGTATGAAAAGAATTGTTGCTAAGCAACGGGCTCAAAGTGCTCCTTCTACTTGCGCAGATTTATTATCCTACAATCTGTGCGTACACGTAACAGAAGCTACACTAAAATTAACTTTTTTGTTTTTATCTATAATCCAAGCTGTTAGCTTTCAGCTTCACCAATGATGCGCGTTTATCTTCTATGTCTGAACAGAAACTTATCTAATATTGTAGAGGAGATTTAATTATGCACCAATATAGAAAAGTTTAACCAGAAATTCCTTTTTTTTTCACGCTTAAAGGAATGTAGATTTATTGTATTTAGTTTGCTATTTGTATAAAAATTATATTAAAATATTTATTTTTATTGTAAAAAAAAAAAAAAAAAATGCATTTAAGTATGTGTATTGTGTACAGTATTTTCCCACATGTAAACTACAGGTTAAAAAATGAGTTTTACGCCAGCAACTTAATAGATAAAGCAATATTTTGGTGAAATGTTTGAAAACATAAATTTCACTGTTAACCCTTTAACAGTTTTTCACGAACAGCGCTCGGGCACTACTCCTGGCATACTTTCTACTTATTAACACCGGTATTTATAAAAAGTATTTTTAAAAAATAATTTTCTATTAAATAGCATGAATATTAACATGCAGTAAAAGTGATGTAAAGAAAAATGTAAAGAATAATAAAATTATACTTTAAAAAAATTAAAGAACACGCTTTTATTGAAACGTGAACTAAAAAACACAAAATATCAATCTTTATAGAATTAAAATGTAGGGCAAGAGAATATCGTTTAGTGACACACACCATAATACTTACATACATTTAAATCTTTAGTAAAAAACAAGTAATATAATTTAGAATTAAACAAAAACCATTTTAAAAAAATCTCCCCTGACTGGGCTCGAACGTTAGACCTTTAGGTACGTAGCCCGGAGCTTTACCACACAGCCACAGCGTTCACGTAAGGAAAGTCCTTTTTACAATATAGATTTTTTTTTGCTCCCAGAGCGGTTACAAACATACATACAGGTGAAGCTAATAAAAGCGTGTTAAAAAACAAACAAACAAACAAAAATCTGCAGTAATTCCACTTAACTTCCCGAACGTTAAGTAATTTAAATAAATGAAATAAAGTAATAGAAGTCGTTAAATAAACAAAGAGAAAATTATAATAGGGTGTTTGAGTATTTTCCTCACATCTAGTATATTGTTTAATTTAACGCTATTACATTTTAAATAATTTTAATTAACATGTATGTAAATTTTCAACTCAATGCAATAAGGATTTCAGAAGATACCGCTCTTTAAGTAATTTGAGCTTGTAAGCTATAAAAGAAAAGAAGGCGAAGCTGACAATACTACGGAATATTAATTAGTATGTTGGAAAGTATGCTTATAACATGTATATAAGTTTTCAGCTCAATAGAATAAGGCATTTAGACGCTATCGTACTTTGAAGATTTTGAGATCATAGGTGATAATGATAAAGAGTTTTTCTTTGTGTCCCTATAAAAAAGTGTAAGTGCTAAATTTACCAATATCAATAGGGTTCGTGCTAGGGTGACCTATGTTATACGTACCAACTTTAAGCTCATTTGAACAAAATGTTTAGGCGTTAACATGTTCACTCGCACATATGCACACACGCACACACACAAACATCAACGTAAAAATAACAAAAGTGAAATCAAGGGACCTACAACTCAAAGTCGAATTTTTGTCATCATTTCAATACCTTCCTTAACGTATGTATGTTCGAAAAGTAAGAAGAAACTACTAAGGAGTACATTAAATTTTTTTATGTTAATCTTATTTATCTCAACTAAACATTATACGCAGAAAAATACGGAGTTTTGTGAAAATGTTTTAAGCAAATACTTTTCTGACAATATTGATTAGACTTAATGATTTCCTGAAAATATTTACAAATCATATTTACAAATCATTGCTGAGATTTTTTTTTTTTATTTGTATTATTTTCAAACAACATGTTTTACCAAATCCTCCTAAACTAGATGCCTTCCGCGTGGCTCAGAAACTTGGCGGTAAACAGCGCCACCTGATACAGATTGCGCGACTTTTATATTTAACAGCTACCAAAAATTTTTAAAAGTGGGATTTGATATACATAACAGGAGAATAGAACCGAAGAAACGTCGATTATATATATCATATATCATTTCTTAAAATTATTTGTGACAGTTGAATAAAAATGTCACGCAATCTGTACCAGGTGGCGCTGTCTACCGCTTGAACTGTTGCCAAGTTTCTGAGACATGCGGAAGGTATCTAGTTTGGGAATCTATCGTTTGATAACGAACTAATGTATTTCTCAAAGTAAATTAGCAATTATGTAATCCGTCTGTGATTTTGTTTGCATTATAAGCCCCCTTTTTACAAGGAAGGCATTATACCAGAATTTCTAATAGGGAACTTCAAAATTTTAAATCATCGAAATTTATTTTTATGAAGTATCTGTTAAAATACAGTGGTAAAATACTTTTATTTAAAAAATATATATGTGGTTAGCCATGATAATCTTATCCGATCGTATCTTGAATCTTATTAAATCCTCTTTAAAACACATGATTGTAAAAGATCTTTTTACCGGGAGGTGCTCATTTTAATCATTCGACTCAGTTCAAATTTTTTTACAAAGGTATTTGATATACATAAAATCAGTTATTTATCCCCATTATCTACTGACTATACTTTAATGTACCATTAACTTAAAAAGCCTATAAAATTGAATTTATGGAAGAAATATCAAATGTATTTACATACTTACCAACATTTTAATTTATTCCAGAGCATATTTAGTCCCTCCTATAATCCGCACCACTTTATTTATAGAATATTTTTCTCCAATATATATCTACAATAAAATAAGAAAAAATAACTCTTAAATATGCTAATTATTCGTTAATTTTAAAACATGATTTTGTTTATTAAAGATACATATATATATGTATTATTCAGAATTTGTACATGAGTACCTATTTACTCTATGAATTTTATTAAAAATTTTAAATAATTTGACTGATATTTTAAAAAGTTTATTTTGGGAGACAACTTTTCTCCCCAAGTTAATCATCGTGACATTTGTCTTCCTCAACTATAAATTCCTAATTTTACAAAACTGTTCCAACAAATTTCGCAGTCTCAACTTAAAACTTCGCAACCTAAGACTCGCAACTTTTATTTAATTCATAAGATTAGTACAATGGAATATCACAGTACTTTAGTTACATTACAAACACTCAACCCTATGCTATACTTAATTGGCATATGTGCAGTTGAATATAAAATTATTGCGAGATTAGTAAACGATCAGTTTTTTTTTTCTTTTCTTTTCTTTTCAAATTAAAAATTTTATTTTTTAATGAAATATTGTCGAACACCGTGTATGTAAATAAAAGGAACTGTTTCATGTTTTTCATTGAAGATTAGGTTATGACGATAATTAGGTGGAGGGGGGAAAGGGGTGGCAGTAAACTGATCAAAATCAAAAGGGTTGGCCTTTCAACCTTTGCAAAAGCTAAGGTTTGCGATCACCCTGTATTTTCAAGAAAATGCAATGACCTGTAACTTTAAGATTTGTTAATTTAAACCCTGTACAATTTTTCTGATGCATTTGTGTAACAATGCCATGGTAAATAAGAAAGATATAAGTACTTATTCAAGAGCTTAAAATAAATAAATAAATAAATAAAGTTTTTACTTTACAATAAGCTAAGTTTGCATGGGAATTTATCCCACTTTTAGATCATTTGAAAAATAACCTTATGAAATAAGAAACTAAAATCGAAAGACAAATACATATCTCATTAAATATTGGCATTTTTTGAAAAGGGTTTATACAGCGCATGGACGAAGAAAAAGGTTTTTTTTTTTTTTTTGTTAGTCAAATGTGTAGACAGCTTAGAAGAACCTAGATAAACTCTAAATTCTTTGTGTATTTCATTTTATCCCGAGATATCAAAATGTATGCTGATTTCTGATAAAATGTACTTTTTTTTTTTTTTTTTTTTGCTATTTTTTATATATGTATAAAAATATTTTTATCCAATAAATTACTCAAATCTTTTCTTTAGACTAATTTAACATATTGACAAAAAAAAAAAAAAAAAAAAAAAAAAATCATTTTAATTTTAAAAATATATTTTTTTAGGCTGCTTCAACATAAATAAAAAATAAAAAATAATGTTAGACATTCCAGTCTTTTTATGCTTTTGACAAATAATATGCATATATATATATCAATGAAATTTATAACTGGAATATTCTGATCATGTGAGTGTAAATGATCCATAAATAAATTTTTAACAATAGATCGTATTTCCAACACTTGAATGAACTACAGTTTTGAGAAAATGCACACAAGCTCAAACTTATGGTATTCCTGGTTAAATTACCAGGAATAACTGCATAATTCTTATAGGATTATTTCAAAAGTTAAATTTTCTTTGGACGGAAATAACTAAACGACGTTTCAAATTAAAGCCCAGTGTTCGAAATTATAACTGAATAGTAATATAGATTTAATATATATATATATATATTAAAATCTTAATAAATAGTTTTACATAACTATACTATTTAGGCTAATTTATTTCATTGGCGTTTTATTTTTTTTTTCTTATCCAATTTAATATTTAAATAGAGAAACCTCGAAGCCTTCTCTTGCTTTCTAAGTAATAGATGTAAAATTCTGCGCAAATCAGAGTTTTATTTAGTATGATAGCACTTTTTACAATCTATTTTTGATTATAAAGGCATGCGGTAACAGTGTTTTGTTCCTCAGCGACGGTTACTATATTTATTTCTTGAAATTTCTTTCGTACAGCCTTACTATCGAACCCCTTTTACAGTATTTAAATTTTTATTGTAGTTTCGGTTAGGAATTAAATTAGTTATTGTAATTGCGTAAGTTAAAATCTTAGCGAGAATAGTCGAGTGACTTTTCAATGACAAATTTGAAATTTTGTCACGGGATTCTATACTAAATCTGATCTATTACTTTTGCATGATTTTTTGTCAGTTTCATTTTACCCCGTAAATGTCTGTTAATTTTTAAATTAATTTAAAAATTTATTACTTCTTTCCTTTCTTAAATAAATTCCGGGAAAAATACTTTAAAAAATCATACTTTATTTTACCTATGGTTTATAGCTAGAAAACAATTTGTTGCCAACCAGAAAACATGTGACATTAGAGCTTTAATATTATTCTAATAATACTTTAGACTTTAGATGACAAAATTGGGTATGTTGCCGAAGGGCAACACTTGGCATTTAAGGGTTAAATACTTCTTAACTTGATGAGAGTGGGAAAAAGAAAAACATTTTTAATTGGTCTAAAAATTGTCTTGTCCCTCAGGTTAGATGAAAGAAAATTGATGCACGTTTTTCCTCCGACATAAAAACAGAATCGAAGAAAACAAATGCGTATTTTTATTTGTTCAATTCCTACTATTAGTTCACACTCTCCCTCTTGTACAAATCTTGCAATCGATTTTTAACTAACTTTCTCGACTAGCTAGAAATTTGAAACTTTCAGGATTGCTCAGAAAATGGTGACAACACAATACTTCGAAGTCCGATTTTCGAATTTTTTATTAGTTTTCTTATAATTAATTAAAATGTGAAAATAATAACATCCTAATAGCGTTATTATAGCCATTAAAATATTAGCTATAATTTAATTGTTGCCAAAAATAATTTACGAGTTCATTTTATTTCGACTTAAAAATAAATACATTTAATTAAACGTGAACATTAAAAAATTATAAAAAGTTAAATTATGCATCTCACAAAAATTGACGTCATTATCACTTTAAAAATTTTATGCACATTGATAAGAGCTCTATGATTCATCAGAAAATTTAAAACATGGTATATAAAAAGTTTTTTTTTCAATCTCATAATTATTTTCATTTCATTTTGCACGCGCACTTTTTATTTCCCAATTCAAAATTATTTAAAAAAAACTTTTTCGATAGTGTTTGTAAGTAGGAATTGACTTTAAAATTTTTTCTTTAATATTACTTATTTATTTATTTATTTGCAATAAAAAAAAAAAAAAAAAAAAAATGTGGTGGTAAATGTTATTAAAGGAAGGTTGGCAGATATGCTTTCTTACTACAAAGAAAAATCATATAGAAGATGCTTTATACATTTTTTAAAAGAATTATTTAGATAATTTTATATAAATTTTTGGAAATGTAGATTATTTATATTAGCTGTTGTTATTAAAGCATCACCAAAATTTATACTCACTTATATGAACATTTCATATTAATCTGAGTTTACAGTATTTATGTTTACAATTTATGTTAATCCCAATTAATTTTATTTAAATTCAAACGTTATGTTAATTTCAATTCATATTATTTATATTTACTCTTTATGTTAATCTCAATTCGTATTATTTATAATTACACTTTGTGTTAATCTCAGTTTATAATATTTATATTTACACTTTATGTTAATATCTTAATTAAGTAGGAATAAATGTTTAATTATAAATAAGAGAAAATTTTTAAATACATTATAAATTTAAAATTTTAATTAAAGATCTAGAAATATTATTATTATTTTTTTAACTTAATTCTTTCTTTCAATATAAAAATAATATAAATTCTATTTTCTGAATATTTATTAAGTAGATAACAAAAATCCCTCTTTTTTAACATAAAATTATTTTAATTTTGTTTAAATAAATAAATGAATAAAATGTTTGTAAAACTGCTTCGAATAGACCCTTATCATTGTTGTTGTTGTTATTATTATTATTATTAATACGTGAAAGAAAATTAAAATGCATTCATGATTTACAAAGAGAAGAATTACTAATTAAATAAGTATGTTACCGTAAACAAATGCAATTATTATTTATAAATAAAAATTTTATACATTGTAAATATTTTATTTTCAATCGAAAGCATTTTCTACATTTTATGTATTCCTTTAATGTACAGAAATTGTGATTTAGTGCTACCATCTAGTGTCCAAATAAAGCAATTTTTGGTTTATAAAATTCATAGTTATACGTATTTTTCAGCAATAGGTACTGATTCCTACTTTTAAGAGTTTGTTATTATGAATATCTATTTATATTAAAATGTTCTTTTTTTTTTTTTAAATATTTTATATAATTAAATTTAATTCAATTGAAATCAATGTATGTATTATATGCTATCATTTTATAAACATTTAAGATATATGGGGAAAATAATAATCCTGTGAAGAAAAAAAAAAAAAAAAAAAAAAAAACTTTTTTTGAAAATTAATCAATTATAAAGGGAAATTTATATTGCATGTTCAGATCAAAACATCATCTTTTACTTGCTATTATTATCATTTTAAAATATATCTTAAATTTGATCAGGGTTATTATTGAAATATCTCATTAAAAATCCCCATAATTAAAACAATGAAAAAGGTAATATAAAATTAAAACAAAAGAAAAACAACATAAATGTATATATTCTTTAAATTTCAAAAACGATAGTTAAAATTTAAAAATATATAAAAATTTCGACAAATCTTAAAAATAAATAAATAAACAAGCAGTCGATGATTTTTATTTTTTCAGTTCCTTAGTGCGAAGATAATGTTATTATTATTTTTTTTCTTTTTTAAGTCATAACGAAATAAATCCCTCTCAACATCGCTTAAAGATAAATGATAGTCATGACAACAAAAAATCCATTAAAAATATATATAATAAATATATTGGTAATTGATCATGTTTTCAATTCAACGTAAATTATTGATGATCAAACAATTTACTCTATATTGGTCTTCAAACATCTTTTACGTTTCCAACACAAAACTGTAAAACAACTTTTACCCTTATGTATCCATAATAGCTGAAAAACAACTTTTACAGTTATTCACGTAGCTCCTTGTAGTGTAATTTCTGGAGGAAAGAGGAGAAATATTTTTACAAAAGAGAATAGTACAAAAGAGAGGAAAGAAAGAAATCTAAATTACTCACTAAAATATCTAAACAAAGAATGCAACGTGATTATAGAGCAACAGTATAAAATATATTTTCTCGTGTTGTATATTGTGGTATTGGTGTCAGCATTTGTCATTAGATGGCGCTGTATTAAGTTATTTTATGTTTAAGCAGAAGTTACTATGCAAAAATGCGCAAAATGTTTTGCTTATTATGAGAGTTGTTTGTTTATGAACATAATAATTTTAGTATATTTAACATTAATTAGTATGTAATCTGCAAACTGATAATTATTTCTTTAATTTTCATATTTAAGATATTGGGTACTTTCATTGCTCAAAAAATAGTTTTATATGTTTATGAAATATTTATTCGGAAATTTTAAATGTTTTAAAAACAAAATCAGAATCTTGTCCGATAAATTTTAAATCTTTAAAACCAAAATTTTATTGCACCAGTATGTATTGTTTGCATAAAAAGTGATGTATTATGATCAAACACTATTATTAAGTTTATAAACATCCAAGAAATTTTATAAATGAAATTGCAGACTGTTCCTTTATTAACGAAAAATTTAAGGTGTAGAAATTAAATTGAGATACAATGCACATTATTAAAGGGTCTTATACATTTAAATTGTTTTCGCTCAAATGAAAAATAAATCTTTTGATTTATCCTAAGTTTTTTATTCTTATAAAAATTAAACAAAAATAATTATCTTGTTTAAAGCCTGTTTAAATTTTTGGAATTTTTTTTAAATTAATAAATTTAATTAATTAAAATAAAAGATGTAGCAAATTATTACTGTAGTAAAATTTTTACTGATATTTCTCGAGCCCTAAAATAATTTAGAATTAACATGCAATAAAATGCTCTCAAAACTCCATTTTACGGAATGAATTAATTTTATAGAAATTGCTTTGGATAAAGTATTTGAAAACATTGTGAAAATTTGAAATTATTAAAAATTAATGAAATTTTTAGTTTAATAATTCTTAAAAGTAATGAAAATATTTAATTATTTTATAAATATTAATGTAATTCTATAGAAAACAGTTTTGAGAATATTTTAATTTATGGTTCGTGAAATGACGTTAAAAATTTTTGCTATATTAATTATTTGCTACATTTGTAATGTTGAGTAATAAAGGATACTAATTTTATAATTTTCCAAAAGCTGAAATAAGCCTTAAAAACATCGTTCGATTTTTTTTTTTTTTTTTTTTTTTGAAATTTTAATAAGAATTAAAATACTTGTGATCAATTGAAATAGACTAATTTTTCACTTACGCTAAGTCCCTTTAAACCTGCTGTTGTTTTGTTAGGATCTATTTGACCCAACACATATTTTAATTTTGTATAAAAAGGACTGTATTGTGACATTTTCTTTACATCGGTGACTTTTTTAATTAGGAATATATGTTATTTTTCTTGAACAGTTTTATTGTTATTTACATACATTTTATGTATAATTTAAAATAGTACTAATATACTGCACAAAAAATGGGACGAGAAGAACAGGGTTAAAAAAAAGTCAAATTGTTAAAATTTAGTAAATATTTTGAGTCATTTAAGGGGACAAGAGACGATATCACCTATCCAATTAAAAATATCCAGAAAGTTATTATAAAGTATATGAAGATATAGAATACTTTTAAAATAATGTCATTCTTAAGTTCAACAAAATATTATTTTAAGGCTTTTACAAAATTTTAAACAGCAATTTTTTTTTTTTTTTTTTTTTTTTTTTCGTGTTTCAAATTTTAGTAATCACTAGTTACTTATAATGGTTACCAGTTACTTATAACCAGTTTCTTATTTGCTTTCATCCAATCCTTTTAAAAATTTGTATAAATATTAACCAGTATATTTGTCACAAAACTGGGTACATTAATTTTGAATTGAAGGAACTCTCAAATGCAATCCCAGAAAAAAAAATTCATGGAAAGTTCAAATTTTACACAAATTATTTGTTTATTACTGATTCTGTAATTGCTATGATATATATAAACTAAATATCTAGATGTGTCCAGTTGCACATAAAAAATACAGATTAAAAAAAAAAAAAAAAAAAAAAAAAGAAAAAAAAGAAAAATGGAGCTATAAAATTATTTAGAATTTACATAGACTGTTAAATATGGGCATTATTTTGAGTAAATTTTTTTTTCATAAAAAAAGCCTTTTCTTTTCTAAAATATATTTTTATCTTTATACTGTATATGGTGTTTAGATTAAAAAAAAAAAAAAAAAGAAAAAAGAAAAAAAAAAAAAAAAAAAAAGATTTCATGATAGTACATGATTTAATAAGTCAGAAAATGTAAAATAAAAATTATTAAATTAAGCGTCCCTTGAATCTATTATTATTTTTTTTCTAATACAGTTTATGCATTATTCAATGTCTAGATATACAAAATGTGAACATTAAAGATAATACCAGCAGAATTTTAAATTGTTAATATTAAAAATTTACCATAATTAGAAGAAAATATATTTTATTAGCTAGACATTAAGGTTTCGGTCCCCAAAGGTGTTTCTTTTTTTTTTTTTTTTTTTTTTTTGTTAGGACTGAGGACTATTAATCTCAATCTGGGATTTTTGCCGTGTCACTTTTCGATAGTTGGATATTTATCAAAATCTAAAATTTATCTAAAATATAATTGAATAATTTGAAAGCGATGTTATAATTTGAAAAAAAAAAAACTAATAGTCTTCCGTCCTAAACTAAATTCTGCTTTTGCAAAAATTTCATCAATATATATATATATATATATATATATATATATATATATATATATATATATATATTTTTTTTTTTTTGAAAGAAAAAGAAAAGAAAAGAAAATGAATAATAATCAGTATCAAAACAAACACTATCGATAAAGTTTTTTTTTTTTTTTTTTTTTTTTTTTTATAATTTTGAATTAGGAAATAAAAAGTGCGCGTGCAAAATGAAATAAAAATAAGTTAAAAGATGAATTTGATGATTTAATTTTTATATAAAACATGATCGCGTGCTATCTTAAAAATGAGATGTAAAATTTAAAGCTTATGTGGTGCGTGTGTCATCTATAATAATTGTGTTAGGAAATAGAATAGAATAAAGAAAGCAATGATGTTGGTTGCATTTTGTTATATAGTTTGAATTTTTGAATTTTATAGAAATAATATCTACCGTAGGAATAATTTCTTATGTCAACTGTGAATTGTTATACGAGCACAAGCGATGCTACTTTATTTATTTATTTATTTTATTTATTTCTTTTAAAGAAAAGGAAAAGAAATAAAGGAATAAATTTTTATACAGTACTTTGAATCCGAAAGTTATATTCAGTAAAATAATCTTGCGGTATAAAATAAAAAAGTTCTTTATCGATTAAAGGCAAGGATTAAAACTGTTTATTACAATAGCGGCCGCTTTGATGAAAAATTTGGGATCAAACACTAATTTATTTCAGTGTTATCATCTACTTAAATATCGAATTTTTTAAAGAAAATGTAAAAATAAAAATTTTTGTATCTATTATCTTTATTTTAAATCATAATACGAAACCTATACAAAGTATATAAAAATACAGATACAAGCTAAAAATTATAACTTGCATCAAAAGATCTGTCTCATAATCTAATAAAGTGAAAACTTAATTTAATTATTTTTATAATAAGTAATGTGAAACTTAATGAATTTGAAGTCCTTTTTGCGATAAGAATTTCTCGTTTTCATTTGTTTACAATGCAAAGTAAAAGTGAAACTTATTTCATAAGTAAATAGACTAAAAACTTCTTCACACACTGTACAATTACTGTTTGCACTACCGGTTTCAAAAAGTCATTGACTTTTTCCTACAGGTGTAAAAATCACGTGCTATAACCCTGGAGGCAAAAACTAGACTGTTTTAATAAGAGAGTAATTTTTTTGCCTCCAAAGTAGTAGCACGTGTTCTTTGCACCTAAGGAAGAAAGAAAACGTCCTTTCGAAACCGGCAGTATCATACTTGCCAACATACTAATAAATATTCCGTAGTATTGTTAGCCCCGCCTTCTTTTTCACACCAATAACTTTTTAGAGTATTTTTCTTCTTATTTAATCGTAATTGCATTTGGAGAATATTGCTCTAAAAATTAACTGGTGTGAAAAAAGGGGCGGGACTAACAACACTATGGAATATTAATTAGGATGTTGGCAAGTATGGGTAGTACAAATATTTATTTTATGATGTGTTAAGACGTTTTAAATTCTAAATACTTATTGCACACCAGATCTTTTATTTATAAACTGAAAACTATTATTAATATTTTTTTTTTCTAAATATTTCCAGAACAAGAATTTCTAGTCTTATGCATGATTTGCATAAAAGAACGTTAAAGAAAAGAAAATTAAGCAGTTTACCACTGTATCTAAACAAAAGACTTATAAACAAACTTTGTAAATATAAACGTGTTTTAAATAAATAATTTGTTCTTAAAAGGTATTATATGGGACTCATATAACTTCTGATTTGTCTGAATGCCTTATACAGCACAACATTCTGAATTATGTATAACGTTTTCCCTAAAATATGCGATTCATTTTGACAAATAAAAAAGAATGGAGCCTGTACTTTCTTTATCTCTATATCTGTAATTTGTAAACAATTTTTTTTCTTCGTTGAGATCTCTAAAGAAGAACTTACAACAATTGTAAAAGATATCTGATAATTACAGCATGAATACAGTTGTCATACTTGGAAAACTAGTTGCATTGAGAAAATAAACTTTTATGTACATTCACTATATTTCTGTATAGTTCATAAACATTATGTTGTACCTGCTTTATTTTCAATATACATAAAAAGAATTTTTCTATAAAATCCAATTTTCGTGTTATTAATATGAAATAGTAATATTTTGTCAAGTTTGGAAGATGTCCAGTTTGTATAACGACACAAACAAAAAATACGGATACCTTTCTTTAAAGCTGTCCGAAATATATTAAGCATCATAATGCTTCTCTGGAAAAATAACTTTAGATGTAATCTACTGATATGTGAAATCGATAATTTGTACAAAGAATTACTCTCTAATATGATTTTAAGTAAGTCTCTTACACCTTTATATTATTAAAAGAAAAAAAAAAGAATTTATGTAAGTAGTACAGAAACACATTACAATATGTGCCAAATTCAAATGATGTATAAAACATTTATATTTCTTATATTGGACTGAAAATATTTCATAAGCATTACAGTCTATGAATGACAGCCAAATTAAATACTTTTTATAACGTTAAAAATATTTTCTAGCATAATTGAACTTTAATATTTTGCGTATGTGAATCTAGAAAACTGTATGAAAAGTTCCGGGAATTTATTCAAATACATTATCGTTTATGGTAGCAAAATGCGTGTAGTGCGCTATTAGTAGTGTTAAGTTTTTTTTTTTTTTTTTTTTTTTTTTGTTTACAGTTGTTTACAATTTTAATATGATATATAATGATTATATATTCATGTATATACAGTCGGTAACAAAAGTGTCCGAACACTAGCAAAAATTCCTATATAAAAAAAAGTACGCTTAATACAGTTTTGCTCCTTGTCGAAAACTGTTCTTAGTATGACTAAGAACAGGATTTGACAAGGATTTGTTTAACAAAACAGTATTAAGTGTACTTTTTTTATATAGGAATTTTTTCTAATGTTCGGAAACTTTTGTTGCCGACTGTATATATATATATATATATATATATATATATATATATATATAACGAAGTAATTTTTTGAAGAGATGGACATCTTTTTTTTTTTTTTTTTTTTTTTTTTTTTTTTGTATAAAAAATTATATTATTCAAAAGAAAATTTATTTTAATTTAATATGTATCTTGCTAACACTGAAAAATTCATTTTTTAATGCAATTTAGGCAAGCTTGTGATTATGTAAGCTTAAAATGTTATCTGAACCATAATCCTGTGTAATCATGAAAAGAGTGCATATTATCAGAAAATTTATAAATTTCAAATACCTAAATAACCTTCAACTTTGATAAATTCGAATCTCTAAATTTGAACGAGATTTTAATGGCTACAAACAATTTTAGTCTTCAAGGTTTTAACACATGTCCTTCGCATACTTTAGACAAAACTTCTATCTTAATGCTTGGCGAAAATATTCCAGGCCATTTACATTATCTTTAAAACCACTTTTACCTTGGAGTTTCTTTTAGATCGGAAATGCAAATTGTACGGAAAGTGCATTTTACAAATAAAAGCTTCTATGTCGAGGCTTTTAAGCTTTTAATGTCCTTTTTCTTTGTTGATCATTAAAAAGATCCGTAAATTTAATCATGTTTGTTTTTTTGCTTTAATTTCGCTTTATCCATACTTTAGTTTTCTAAAAATATGGAAAGTGTATTTTAAGATCTTTTAGAATGCGTTTAAATGCTTTAGCATAAGGTTTTCTTTTCTTTTCTTTTTTTTTTTTTTTTTTTTTTTGTTCATTATTTTATGAATTCTTTTCTTTAAAAACAAAAAGAGAAATAAATTTTGTATTAGTAAATGGAGATAATACTTTTTACTTTCTCGTAAAGTATTGTTTTTAGGTAAAATTTTCGAATTTGTGTTACTGCTAGAATCACATTTTTTCTTTAAAAAAAAAAATAAATAAATAAATAAATAAAAAAAATAAACTACTTTAATAAATCAATCTTTGATTTGTTTAAATGATGCTTACTGCAAACGTTTATTAATTTTTTTCTGTTAAAAAAAAAGAAAAAAGGAAGGAAGGTATTCAAATATGTGTCCGCGCCACCCCTGTATATTTACACGTTTTACGGTCTCTTGAAACCGAAAATTAGGTTTTAACTATAAGTGTGAGTGTTTGTCTGCGTGTTTATATGTGTGCATAAGATTGTTATCAACATAATTCAAAAAGAAATATTCACAGGAAGTCGAATTCGGTACCATAGATTGTCATCATATGCCCATAGTACTGTATAGTATACTTGAAAATTCTTTGCTCATGTAGGGTAAGAATGAGCTCAAAGTAAATATGCCAAAGTAATCTGAGTACCCCACCAGGTTATTCTGTTTCAATCCCACTATACTACAGTTATAGGGAGCAATGGCTTCCATAAAAATAGTTCTTTGATCGATGTTTTTACACGCTTTGAGGGTGGTTATGTTAGAGCTACAGGGAATGCAAGAATAGCTGAATAGACGTGTCTATCTGTAGTTAGTTTATTAATCTGAATGTTAGTTAAGTTTATTAATCTGTATTTGCATATTATATCAAGAATGACATTATTGTAATTAACATTTTCGCAGAGGTATAGGCTATTTTAAAACATCAGTCATAATATTAGTTAGACATCATGAAATTTCAACATTATATTTTTAAAATTTCGTAAGTTAAGTCAGGGAAAATGCATTTCCTAGATAGTACAAAAAAACTGAAAGTGGAAAATAAAAAATAATTAAGGTGAAAATATTAGCAAGAAATGATCATAATTCTGTTTACAATAACTGGAAAAATAACTACTTTTAAAACTTGTAATTTTTAATAGGCTGGTTTTATTACAGCTGTCAGAATAATTATAAATTTTTATTTATTTATTTTATTTTTTTTGTCTTAATAAATACCAAAACTTTTTTTTTTTTTTTGTCGATATAAACAGAACGCACGGGATAACATGCAAATGATACATCATATGAACCTAAAAAAAATTTTCACATAGAAAAATATTAAAATAACAAAAAGTAATTTTGCTGGAAAACTTTATTTTTTATTATAACTTTTTTAGGCGTAATTATGCTTATAAATACAAAATTTTTAATATTAAATAGCTAATTGTTCGTCATTACAATTATTTATATATCACGTAGAAATTCTTAAGTTTTAAATTCTGTCTAACCATCACAGACATATTGTGAATGCAAAATTATACATTGAGAAAAATTCTCAGTGATATTTAAAAATAAAATAAAATAAACTATGTAAATTTTTTTTAATGGTTGTAACAGAAATATAAAACTTTTCTTAACATCGGTTAAAATTTACAAGTTCTAAAAGTAATTATTTTTCGAATTATTGTAAATAAAGTTAAGAAAATCTTTTTTCAGATATTTTCTCTTTTCAGTGGTACTTAGCCCCTTAAATTTCATTACGATAGTATAGAGCATTTTGCAAAGCTAGACCTCCTGAATACGATACTTAGATTTTTAACGAATAGTTCGTGTGTCTTCTGAGTGCATATGTTTGCATGAGACTTTTATAAGCATAATTCAAAAACAATATTATCAGGAAGTCTAAATTCGGTATTTTAAATCGCTATCACAGTACTTGAAGGGATGCCCTCCATGGAGGATCAAATTTGTGATGGTATGTGTGAACCATCCTTACGGGGTGCGTCCCAGACCGTTGCCAATTACCCATAGCGCAGTACTAGTTCGACGTTAAATCCCACCAACCAACCAATACTTAAAGCTTTTTATTGTGATCTGACAAATGTTCATGTATAGGGAATCCGACGTACGAAAGTACTTAAAAATATATTGCGTCTATGGACAAAATTTCTTATCTAAACAGTTTAGCATGTACAGTCGGTAACAAAAGTGTCCGAACACTAGCAAAAATTTCTATGTAAAAAAGTTCACTTCATACGGTTTTATTAAATAAATCCTTGTCGAATCCTGTTCTTAATCAGTCTAAGAACATCATTCGATAAGGATTTATTTAACAAAACCGTATGAAGTGTACTTTTTTTACATAGGAATTTTTGTTAGTGTTCGGACACTTTTGTTACCGACTGTAGTACTGCAGTAAAATTTATGAAATTAACATAATTTTTGATATGCATAAAAGAACGCTCGATTATCAATTTTTGTATAATAATAATAATAAAAATAAAATAAATTTGTTTAATTTTGCTGGATTATTTAACTAATTACGTAATAGCCCCATTACTTATTTCCGAAAACAAGTAAAAAGAAAATAAATTATTTAATAAAACAATAAGTTCTAATTATAACATTAATCATAACATTAATCTAAAAATTTCTACAAATATTTTTGCTGATTTTATGCAGTAAAAACACATTGAGATTTGCTTTGAAAATTAAATTCCATTTTTGTAAGTTTCATTTTTAGTGGCGCCATCTTCAGTCAGTATCTAGTATATCAATTTATTAGCTAAGTCGAAAAAGAATAAATTGAATATGTGCATGAAGGAGAAAATGCAAAAAAGGGAGACGTCCTATGCGATACAAATTACAAAGAATTTTCAATCAGAAAATCATGAAACATTTTACAATAGAAACAGATGAATGGTAAATCTGGTAAAATGGTAAATCTGTATGATGCTATTTATAAAAATTAAATATAAATTGTTTTGAATATTTTCGATAATAATAATAATAATAATAATAAATTATTACGGATTGGATGTTATTAAATGATACAGTTTTATAATAAATTATGATCTTTAAAATTTTTGCATCATTAATAATTATAAAGATCACAAATGGAATATTTATGGAGTGAAATATACAAAATACTTTTAAAGTAAAAAAACATAGAATCAAGTATATGGAGATATATATAGAAATTTAGCATTTAAAAAGAAATTAAAGTTTTATAGAATGACCTTTGTAAAAGGATTTGGGTTAAATTTTCGTAGAGTGAAATAAGATTCTTTTTTTCTACAAAACAAGTTCATAGACAGAAAAAGAAATAAATGTTTTTGTTTTCCGCGCATAAGCTATGCATAGAAAAAAAAATTACATCATGAAAAGAATCTGATATTAAGATTTTCGTAAATCTATACGAATAATCTATATCTGAATAATTTTTTTAAAACTACTTTTCTGGTTATGTAGGCGCACATGCATGTATGCAATACGTATTTCAGTGGACAAGAATGCATCTAAATGCTATATTCATTTAAGCTTAAATTTGGTAGGCATGTTAGAAAACACCATACCATCGTGATTCCCAAATAGTGTGTAGTATTTTTATTTGCTTTAAAATGATATCAAAAGGATTTATAATACATTTCGATCTGTGGACTCAAATTATTTGAAATGTATTTTAATATTGTTAAATTATTTAAATCAAGACAAAATAAAGCTAAAATATATTAATTTGGAAATTTATATGGTCATTGGTGTGGTCATTGGCATAATTGATATACAAAGAAACATGGAATCCTTCACTCATATTACGTCCTATGGAATATAATTATCTGTCATGCATTGAACTATTTAAAAGAGAATGAACGATATATACAGGGTGTTCCATAAGTCTGTAGACATTTAAAAAATTCATAACTATATTGAAGGAATTGGTAGAATATAACGCGGTTTTGTGAAAAAATCATTCTCGTAAAGGGAGATTTCTTTTGGTAAAGAAAAAATTATAATTAAGCTATTTGTAGATAGTGGGCGCTGTGCGTGACCAGATTACACATTTTACTGAAATATGTACTTTTTCACATGCAAATGTTTACAGGCATGTATCCTATTCTATGTGTCCGTGTCACCACAAATTACATTATGCATACTAGTTATGACACTGATAACTGCAGCTTCAGTCAGTGGTTCTTACCTGAGGGAAAACATCTTCACCAATAACACTTTATCCACCAAGTCAGCATCGCAATTAAAACTTCATAGTAGGAGGCAAAATTAGAAATAAACTGTTCTAATTGCAAAATTGTGCAATGCATAGGACTTTCAATTTTTATTAAAATCACACAATCAACTGTGGAAGAAAATCATATTTATTGAAATTTTATTTTTCCGACTGAGTGAAAATAATGCCTGGGCCGGGGTTCGACTCCCGGTCCAGGCATTATTTTCACTCAGTCGGAAAAATAAAATTTCAATAAGTATAGGACATTCATTTGCATATTTTTCTTTCACATCCATGCGAAAAATTTAACTATTTGTCTAACTATCGTATCGTCGACAAAAAATTTAACTATATTTTTTTTCTTTGCAAAATATATATATATATCCCCCTTCACGAGAATGATTTGTTCGCAAACCACGTTCAGTTCTATCAGTTCATTCAATAGTTATGAACTTTTAAAATGTCTACAGACTTACGGAACACCCTGTATTTTCGAATTATGATACAGCATGGTGAATAATGGAAATTGAGTGTGCGGCCTTATTTATAGTTCTTTTACAAGGAAGTGCAAAAGAATCACGATACATTGTACGAAAATAGATGTTTAGAAAGAAATACTCAAAAATTCTATTATAATTTTATACTCTGCTTTTTTTCAGAATCATTTCTTCATTTCAAGTTCATTAAAAACCTAGTAAATGCTTACGAATTCACCCATGTGCTTTTCGATTTAGCATATTCCTCTTGATAATTTTTTACCAATTTTAATTCACATATCACACTCCATATTCTGTATAAAGAGTAGTAATAATTAAATATTCTTTCTAAATGGCATATTGAGATTAAATGGGTGAGCTGATTGTCACCAAATTAGGTATATGGATTTTTTTTTTTTTTTTTTTTTTTTTTTTTTTAATTTAAAACATGTTCACTAGGTGACATCGTGCATGAAAAAATGGCAAAAAAGAAATGACCTTCAAGAGATATTTATTGATTCAAGAGATAAACATTATTGAATAAAATCTGAAATTTTTTTGATATTCCATAATTGTTCTTTAATTTGAAATTTGCTATTTTATTATACAGCGCACCTTTAATATCCATTACTAATATTTTTTCCTAAAATACCCGCGTCGCCAATTGCCTATTGTGCAGCACTAGTGCGACGTAAAACCCAACCAACCAACCAACCTAAAATATCCGATTGGCGCAACTCGAGTGTAATCCATATACCAAATTTCATAGCAATCTGCTTACCTGTTTTAACAACATAACACTTCGTATAGCGGAAGTTTAATTCTAATTAAACTGTATTTACTATTAAGATCCTAAAAGGAAAAAAAAAATAAAAAAAATAAAAAAAAATAAAAACGGTTTTTTTGAGCTTATTGACTTAAACTGAGCAGTTGCCGAGAGTCAGACTTACATAATACCTGATTTAGCATAGACCAAGACGATTTAGAAAGATCCGCCCCTCGTCCCCTTTTGGGAGTCATTCTACCCAGACAAAGTCTCTAGCGCACACAATTAGCCTTAACAATCACACCCTCTTGATTTGGTAATTTTTTTCTGTTTGATTAAAAAAAAAAAAAAAGAGAGAGAGAGAGAGAGAGAGAGGAGTTGAGGAAAAAAAAAAACTTTTTGAAGTTTAATTTCAGAGATTTTATTTTTATATTAATAAATAAATATATATTATAAATTCAGATAAGATTGAAAAGTTTGTAAGACATTTCATTGTACAATATATTACCCATAAGTCACGGAAAAAAAATATCATTTTATTTTCTGTTTATTATAATCTCCTATAAAGACACGTTAAATTTAATGGTAGTTTAACGTAATTAAATCCCAACTAAATTTCTCTAAATATAAACATTATTCTCACCATATGTTTAATAAAATTGCATCTATTATCGCCATCTGGACAATCATCTAAAGAAGCATCATCGTAATGCAGAAAATCTAACAACTTTCTTATCCTGTTTTTTTTTTTTTTTTTTTTTTTACGATATTATCTTCTTAATTCTGTCTGAAATGCTAATGTCCACTGCTTAAATTCCGACGCATTCGCTTTAAATGGTGACTCATAAAATTACGGTCAAGGTTTTCCGAAGCAATTTGATTAGCTGCACGCGACGATTATGTATTCTCCATACGAAATTCTCCCTTGGGATTAGCAAGTACATAAAGAGTGTAAAACTGTTGCCGGAAAAAATTAGTTTATTATTTATAAGGAGATAAAGATTTTTATCCTTGATATGATAATGTATGTGATGAAGATTTAGGTTCAAGAACATCATTATTAATGATTTCTTATTTGGACAATCTAATCCCAACAAAACTATTTAAAATCGGGTTAGGTAAATTATTAAATATAAGCATGCAAAATACAGTATATAATGTATGAATATAAATAACGAGGGCAAGGGTCGTACCTCCACCCCCTTTCTTTTTCAGGACAATTTAAGGGAAGATAAATTTTAGCCTCTTTCTCTACCACTATTTCTTTTTTTAAAGAAAATCTTTATCATATTTTTTGAATAATATGTCGTAATTAAATAGGATAAAAATTATTGTAAGAAAAGGTCGAAATTTCTCGTGCCTGACAGTGTTGTAAAAAATGGGTGATGAATACGATACCTGCAGAAGGTACAACAGGTTTGTATATGTATAGATATACAAATATTATATATATATATACAGGTGTTGGACAAAATAATGTGAACACTTCCGCTTTCTTACATTTTGTCGAATATCTTGAAAAATATTTACCATGTTGTTCTTCGATTTTCGGAATAAGGAAAACATGTCTTTCCTTATTTATATTTTTAAGTAAAAGTTGGGTACTGAAAAGGAAAAGGGGACCAGTAAAAAAACTAAACAAAATTAAAATGTTTTGGATTACCCTGTGGAAGGTAATGCTTTAAATACGTTTTGGCTAAAGCCTGTGATTAAGAAGAGTTTTTCATTATCTGTATAAAATGTTATGTGCCTACCACATATATTAATGGAGATACAATAGTTTCTTTAAAAAACTGCAAAAATAATTTCCACTGTTTTAATTATAACACGTAGGGTATTAGACCCACTGCAAAGCCATTTTTAGGAAACATGGCATACTAAATTAGACACAGCATACAATAATCAGAATGCAAAAATGCTATATATCTTACGAAATACCAGAACATTTACTAAATAATTTTTAACTACGCATGCGCAAACTTTATAAAAATTTCATTTGCATAATTAATTAGCCAAAGGTACTGAGCAACTTATATGAAAACCGTAAACAAATATAATGTAAATTCAAAACGTTGCAAGAAATAGAATGAACAGAATTTAAGTTCTCTCAAAATAAAAGCTAAACTACAAGGGATTTTACTCACGTTTTTATCTTGATTCAATGAATTCCCAATGGTAATACAGTGTCTTCGCTGATTGTAAATAAATATTTATAAAACCCCCTAACGTCTTTCTTTTTTTTTTACGAAGATTTTTAAAATATATTTTAAAAATATTAAAATTTATATTTTGATTTAAAATATTTAAAAATCATTACGTCTCGTAGTAAAATTATATTTTAATCACATTAAAAACTGAGAAAGATAATATACAATAAAAAATATACATTTTAAAATACTTAAAACACAAAAACATAAATTTAAACGTTTCGAGCCTATTAAAATAAAACATAAAACAAATTTTAAAAACCGTGATATACATTCAAAAATAGTTCAACATGCCATAGAAACTGACCATTTGCCTGATTTTAACAATACTAAAATAATCGTATCTAATTGTTTAAATTATCACTCAAGAATTTTCCTGGAGGGCTGGTACACAAATCAATATTTTTCTCCACTTAATGAAGCATGCGCAGTCCCTGATGAATACGTTGTACTCACATAAAGTCTGTTGTTCATCTCATCATTTGGACTTGATGTTTTTACTGATGAGGAGCCTGTAATAGGCTCGAAACGTTTAAATTTATGTTTTTGTGTTTTAAGTATTTTAAAATGTATATTTTTTATTGTATATTATCTGTCTCAGTTTTTAATGTGATTAAAATATACATTTTGATTGTATGATATATGACACTTATTGAATATAGTTACTCCCAAAAGTGCCTCCTATGTCCTCAGCAAAAATTCGAAGTGTTCCTGAGATACAGGAGAGGGATAAAATTTAGTCAAGCATTAATCAGTCATGACATCCAAATAAAAGCTAATACATTAAAACATGACAAACCTCTCTATCGAGCAATCAATAAATCGCCCTTTGTTTTGAAAATCCAAGTCTTAAAAATGAATAATTCTTCCGAAATTTCAAATACGAGACCTGTAGTCAATTTTACTCCTAATTAGTGAACGTGTTGCAGTTAGTGAATCCGTTGTTCTAATGATATTAACATTTAATTCATTAAAAAGTCAAATATTTTAATTTATTTTTACTTTATCCTATAAGTCTCTCATCCTATTCATACAAATTTGAGAAATTATCACCCAAACCACTTTTATATTGATTTTAAACTAAATAACTCCAATATAATATGTTTATCGACACACGTACTTCGTTTAAAAATCTTGCGAAAAACATTTCCGTTTATCTGAATAGTTAAACTTACGATATATCTGTTTGATGGCTTTTAATTAACAGACAAATTTCGTGCCTTTAAAAGTACACGTTGAAAGATATTCCACCCACACTTTTAACATACAACTTTAGAATGTTCCGTTTAAGATTATGTTTAGAAATGCTATTTAGAATTATTATTATTATTATTATTATTATTATTATTATTATTATTTTGAATAAATGATAGTTTAAGGAAAAAGATATTGCTCAAAATAATGATGATTTTTAAGTATGAAATTATTTAAAAATCTATAAAAGTAAGCTTTTAATGAAAAGTTAGACAGTATTTACAAATAAAATAAATCGAATCATACCACTCTAGTGTTTTCTCTATATTAAATTTTCAAGAAAATTGTATATATATATATATATATATATATATACACACACACACTACACTTACCTTTTCACTTACAATATTTCAATATGTACCCTTGATAAAGTATTGATTATTTTAATGCTTTCACAGTTACCACGGATTTTATTCATTTTTCCTTTTTTTTTTTTTGGGGGGGGGGGGGTTAAACTTCATATAAAGTCATAAGGAAATTATATATATGTTATTATATATAGAAATTATATATATATTATATGTTATTATATATATATATATATTGCCGCCTTCAATACCCTCCGATCTTCATTGCCTTAGCGGACTTGGATCCCCAACCCTGAAATGGATTTTAAATAAAGAGATGTTCCAGCAAGCCTGACTGTCTTCCTTATGTGTTCCATGATTGCAAGCAAGGAGCCAGAAATACGTGACATATATATATATATATTTATATTATGTTATTAACTATAGAAATTATATATAGATGTATGTATATATACAGTCGGCAGTAAAATTATTTGAGCACTAGCAAAAAATCCTATATATGTATAAAAAAAAAAAAACCACTTAATACTGTTTTGTTAAATAAATCTCTGTCGAATCACGTTCTTAGTCAGTCTAAGAGCATCGTTAGACAAGGATTTATTTAAGAAAAAGTATGAAGTGTACTTTTTTATGTATGATTTTTTGCTAGCGCTCGAATAATTTTGCTGCCGACTGTATACAGGGTGGTTCAAAATGCCATTCCCGAACGGTACATGTGGGTGTATCATGTCACGAGGAGTAAGAGTTATATACGAACTGAGGGTCGTCAATGCAACCGTGACAGTCACGCAATGAAAAGATAACGAACGCTTTAAAAAGACTTTTGGTTTACAAAAAACGCAATCGAAGTACAAAGTACAAATGAAAAACGTTACAACTCATAAGAAGTGGTCAAAATATACCCCGCTAGTCGCGATGCATGCTTTACATTGTCAGTTGACCAGAGCTCATTGCCCTCTCGCGGGTTACAAACACGTTTATGACTCCCATTTTCTATGTATTTCTTATTCCCCCATTGTTTAATACACCCACACGTGCCATTTGAACATATCTTTTTGAACCACGCTGTATATACAGATCATTTAATAAAGTTTTGTGCAATAAAAATTAATTCAGATTTTAAAAATTCAAATCATATAAACACACAAAGCTTCCCTTATATTCAAATTTGAAGAAAGGATACTATAGTTGTCTGAATAAAATTATTTTAACTATAATCATTCTTTATACATAAAAAGTTTTTTATCCAACATTTTCCCGTATCTTTTCAACTCCTCCCTGAAATAAAAAACTAAAATTATCATCAAATATCAAATATACTCTGTTATCGTAGAATTAATATAAATGCCAAATGATATTATTTCATTGCATTTATGATCGCTCATATGCTAATACTTATGATTTATTCCAAACATGAGACAATATTCGAAATATCCATTTGTGTTTGGTACACTTTAGAGAGTATTGCCAGTCAACAGCAGGTAATGTTGCTACTGATGTGAGATTTATCACTTCAAAATGGTTATAAACCAAATGGAACAGTATATTGTTTTATAATAATAGGATTTGATTATTAAAATTATTATCTACTCACTTTGTTTCGAAAATATTAATACATTAGTTATGGAATATAAAATAAAATTATATGAAATCACTCTTTTACAGCAGTGCAAAGTTTAGACCAGGGATGAAACAGTTCCGCTTCTTTTGCCCCCAGCATTTTCCTACAAAAATTTCTGCCCTAAATTATCATAAATATAACTGTAGCAGTAAGATAAAAAATTTCTATAGAACTTTTGGTGATAGAAAAAGTGGTACTCTTTCATCCTAGTTAGACTTAGTTTAAAAAAGCAATTTCATAGGAAAGTAAAGTGCAAAAAGATTTTAAAGATTCCAACCCATGTACTTACAGCATAAAGAAAGGAACTGTGTCTTCCCATATAAAAAACTCAACGATGTTACATGAGATTTAAACGCTTATGTAACTCCATAGGGGTTAAAAGTTAAATATGATATTGTATTAATGTTAAACAAGATTGGCCGAAAATCTCTGACATATTCTTAACTTTAATATAAAATCAAGTAATTGATGTACGATAGTCCAGTTTTTTCTTCTCCAAATGTTTCTTACAATGAAAAGTTTTGTTTGAGCAAAGAAAAAATTAGTTCCAAAATTTGCTCATAGGTAGCGCTGGACTTAAAAATCAGGAAGATAAAGCATTAAAAACGCAAGGCAAGCAATGAAAGAACATTCGTTTTGTAAAATTCACTATAGTATGTTTGACTTTCTTAGCTCAAACCACATCCAAGCGGTAATCCAAATTAACCCTTTTCCGGTCCTCTTTAATTTCACTCCTCTGGTCAGTGTTGACAAATTCAGGGACATTTTATTCAATATCTACCTCTAAATTACAACTGTGACCGTTGCTTAATAATTTCGAAAGTTATCCATCCATTATGCATATCAAATATCACTCCACAAAATTATTAATGGTAGTTGAATAAAAGAGTTCCTAAATTTGGCAATACTATTTAGAGCGCGTTAGAGCGTTAGGACCGGCAAACGGTTAATCAACGAGTTCGACAGCATTAATTCTAGAAGATATTAGATTACGTTTATTGTTCATGTCACAAATATTTTAATATTGCTGACACCGGAAGCATAAATTTTGTCTTTTACACACTACAAAAAATAAATGAAAGTTGAGACCAGAGTTCCCAGCTTCTATAATTTATTCAGAAGCATTTTTAGCCCGCCTTCTTTTCGCACCAGAAATTTTGTAGATTATTTCTCTTCAATATGTGACAACGATTAAATAAGAAGAAAATCATTTTTCAAAATTTCCAGTATGAAAAAGAGGCGGGGCAAAAAATGCTCGTGAATAAATTATAAAAGTTGGGAACTCTGGTTGAGACTGGAGATCAAATTGGTAATAGAAAAGAAAATGCTATATAAACAAAAAGGGACAATTTGCGCCGTCTGAGGAAAAATATTTATTTTCCCCTTAAACCAAACTTGTCACAATTGTAGTGCGTACCGCATTGTCAGATTTTACTTGCTTGATTTTAAAGTTTAAAGTGTGTCGATGACTTTTAGTCCACCTAGTATATACAGTCGTCAGCAAAATTATTTGAGCCTAGCAAAAATTCCTATATAAGAAAAGTATACTGAATACAGTTTTGTTAAATAAATCCTTGTTGAATCGTGTTTTTAGTCAGTTTAAGAACATGATTCGACAAGGATTTATTTAACAAAATAAAATATGGTACATAATAAAATATGATAAATAAAATAAAATATGGTACACTTTCATTATCAAGATCGAATTCAGAAACCATCAAATCCTCAGTATTTGACGAAAGCTTATAGTGTGAAAAATAATCTACAAAACATTTACGATATATTTAAATTGATGAAAAGTTCCATGATAAAAAAAGCATAACCTATATTTAAAAAAAAAATAATAATAATAAATAATTAAAAACTAAAAAAAGAAAAAAAGTTTATTTGAAATATTGCCCACTAGACGCGTGAGAACCGATTAATAATAATAGTAGTAGTAGTAATAATAATAATAATAATGATTATTATTATTTAGATCATTATTTGTTTTGTTATATGCTGTTTAAAGATTTGTTACTGGAAAATAAGTAGTTAGATAAAGTGTTTTTAATAGCTGTGAATTTTGTTTAAAAGCATTGATTTAAATTTTATGAATTTATAGCAAAATAAAAAGCGTTGATAAAATTCAAAATAATAAAAAATTAAAAAATACATCGAATTCTCAGTTTCCTGAATTCCAGCCAATGAAAATCTAAAATCTTGAAATATCATATACTTATCGACACATTTCCTTAATCAGAGAGAGTTTCGACGAAGGTTCTTAATGTTATTTCATTAGCCACATCCCGATAAATTTATATGATAGCTCATTGGGATCTCTTGGGATTATCAGTGCTATTCCATGGAAATCCGCATTGAAAAATTGTCTAAATTACTAACGAGTTTACCCCGTCTTTCACTTTCTATTTAACTTTCTACTTTGGAGCATTCATTAAAGATAAAATAAATAAGGTTTAGTCTAGGTAAATCTCTTATTTTTATAAACATTTAGTTCGTTGAAGCAAAATTATTTAAACGCAAAATTAACTCTAAAGGAGCAATCATATTTAACTTAGAACATTCATTCAATATGTTTCATTAATTTGCAATTTATTCGTATTTTTTGTATTTATTTCATTTTATTTATTTATCTAATTATTTGCAATAACGTAAATACATTTTTACCTTTGAGAAATTTTTATTGCTTCCTATAGTCAGGATCGCTAGATAAAACCTACATTTTTGTTTTCGTACACCACTATTTTTATGTTACAACAGTCGTTTCATATCAAAACCAAAAATGTTTTAATTAAATCAATTGATTGATACTGTATAAAATTTATGGTGTTAAAAAGTAAAATTTTAATGTACATTTGGCAATACTGTCTGTCGTTCCCTTCTTCTATATCAGAGCTCGTCAACCTTTTTGTCTTCCCGGACCACCAAATTCATAATTTAAAATCTTGCAGACCGCTAATACTATTGATTTTGAACCGCAAATAAATTTCTGAAATAAAAATCAGAGAATACTCATTTTATAATTACAGAATACTCCTATTTAATATAAAACATTTTAAATGTTTCATTTTTTTTATCTATATTAATAAAATCAGACTTTGGTCTATAAATTTGTCAGAATCAAAACATTTTGCGATATCTTCACCTTTCACACAACATGAAAGTCAAAAATGACTTCAGAAAATTTTGTCTGTCTGTGCGTGTATGTCATCATGTCTGTAACGCTATTTTTGTCCGGGTATCAGGTGAAAACGGCTGTACAGAATTCAACGGCGCTTGGCAGGAATTTAGATCTTCAACCAACTTAAAATTATATCTATCAACTTTTCTGAAATTCCTCTCCGTTCCCCCATGGGGGGTAAAAGTCAAAAACACGTTTGTAAGCATAACTCGGCTCAAAATTACTTCACAGTAAAGAAATTGCCCCCGGGGAGACTAGCCATAAGTACAAATAAAACAATATCTGCGATTTAGGATTTTTCGATTTTTAAGGGGAGGTAGGAGGAAAAACGATTTGTTTCGGGAAATTACACTAATTCTAGATTTTTTAGTAGAACTCTACCAAATATGGAACAAAGATGTTGAAAAAAGCTATACGACTTCCTTAGGATATTTCCAAAAACACATTTTTATTATTATTATAAAAGCGTAATTAATCATAAGAATGAGGCTTAAAGGTTATTAGGTTTAAAAAAAAAAAAAAAAAAAAAATGTAGTGAAAAGAATGTGAGCACCTTTTCGTTGTTTGAATATTATAAAAAACTCAGACGAAAGGTTTAACTATAGTAATAAATTACTATATTCAGTTATAAAATCTCATTTACTAAATTTAATCATAGGTAGGGGAAACTGGGGTGTAGTTGGCATAGACTTCGGTTTTAATTTTTTCTAACTTTTTGCTCAATACGTAGAGAAATTATATCCAAAGTATCAGAAAGTTTGACCCATTAATTTAAAACGTGTTTAAATAATTCCCCCCCCCCCAAAGAAAAAAAAAAAAACACTTTTCCTAAGAGCTTGTAATTGGGCCAACTAACCTTGGGTGCAGGGCCTGTTGACACACACGTAGGGGCAAGTTGGCATAACGTGACATGCGATGGGATTAGTGTTGCCAGATGTGGCGGATTTTTTATTCAATAACCACCAATAAATTTTAATTGTAACGCTTGCCTAATCACTTCGAAGATTGACAGTCGATTATGTATATCAAATGTCACTTTTTAAAATTATCGGTGATTATTGAATATAAAATCCGCCAGATCTGGCTACACTTTTAGAGATACTTGGGCAGAACACAGCAATTCTCGAGGAATAATATTTTATTTTTAAAAAAAACCTTATTTTAATAATATTTGACCAAAAATTTCTGTTTAAATATATAAAAAAGTTGTAAATTCATCAAAAAACTAAACAAATAAAATAAATTCTGTTTATTTATAGAGCTGCCTATAATTATTCAAATAGAATTAGACCAATGTTTCAGATCAATCACAAATGTAACCCGCTCATTTATTTGAACAGTGGGGGTGGGGGGTTTAATTTATGCACAGGTTTACTTTGGTCGTATAAAATTGAATCGTCGTCGTCTGGCTATCTTCATTACCCCCCTCCCTTTTGACTATGGTGGACAAGCAAATCTCATTGCTATCGGTTTCAATTTTTCTGAAGTACTGAGAGGATTGGTATTTGACCAAACCAAAGTTATTTATTTTTCAATTAGGGCGGTCAGGAGACTCTTGATTTTGTGGGAGATTCATTGTTGGGCTTGTTTCACGTGACCTTTCGGTTTTTTTTCCGGGGTTCATAGGAACTGTCAAATTAAAACCTTGACCATCTTCTTGGTCGGAGACTGAGGATAAAAACTTTTCATCTTGGAAAGGTTTTTCAGCCTTTGTACTATCATTAAAGAAAATTAAGTTAAGCAAACATCCACATTTTCTATTTTCTATTTTCAATTTTTCCATTTTTCCATTTTTCCATTTTACTTTTTTTTTTTTTTTTTTTTTAAAGTTTGATCGCTAATTTTTATCATCAACTTACTTTTTTATAATTACCATAAAGGCTAAGATAATGATTCGACAAATATTTACTTAACAAAACAGTATTAGATGCACATTTTTTCAATACGAATTATTGCTACTGCTTTAATAAATTTTCTGCCGAGTGTAGCTATACCAACTGACCCCATACCTATTTATGCTAACTAGATCCACAGGGATACACAATATAAGATGGATACTACAGAATAACGAAGATCAGAAAAAACAGATAATGATACATGCATCCTACAACAGTTAACCACTCTTTCCAAAACCGTCATAAGCAGCCCCTCAATTTGATCTACAAATTCACTTGACAAAATAATGTACGATGAAAAAATTCACCTGTCAGAAAAATTATGAAACATACTTTTCGTACAAGATGCTTCTAAGCAGACTGAATTTTCGGTGAATGGTGTACCTATACATAAACCTTCCAATAGTAAAATGACATCGCTCTACCTTCACTGGGCAGGAAAAAGGAGTTGAGTGCCAACCAGCCTCTAATGCAAACTCCCCCATACTATATTGTTATATTATTTAACAGGGAAGAGGTGCCGCTCACCGCTCTAGGAGCAGTGTCGAGCGATTCCAGCTATGCTAGGCCCCTCTTCCGGAGTTTATTTAAACTCTTAAAAAAAAAAAAAATTACAAAGGCCGCTAGAGACTGGTCTCTCACGCGACAAGGAGTGGCATGCTCTATGCTGGTAGATAATAGGCTGCAGTTGTTGATTGCGATATTTTATGTTGTGTTGAAATGTCCCATAGCACAAGATTGATGAAAAGATGATTTTGTGAAGGTTCGATGAAATATAGAGCAAGCAGATGTGAGATTAATCTGTGAGATTAGTCATATTCATAAGAAATTCAAAAATACTATTTAGTTTAGAAAGCAGGATATTAAACAGCCAATCGGCTGGCCCGGGAGAGGGATTTCTTAAGTGGAAGGCAGAAGTTAAACTACAGTTGAAATAATAGTGATTAGGAGTTCCCTCCTCCCCGCAAGGACACAGAGGAGAGAGTCGGCAATGAAATCTGTGAAATCAAATGGAAAGTTCATATTTTTACATACATTTGAAACCTTCCAAGAATTCGAATATTTTAATAAATTTAGAAGAAAGTTTAGCCAAATGCAGATCAGAAATTCGAAGCAATAACTATGCCTGATATTTAAAATTATTTTACTTATCTTCTCTCTCATCCAAAAATTTCTGAAGTCTAATGTTGCGTGTATGAGTGACTGAGAAAATCATGAAGTTGAAATTAATATCATTATAGTTCCTAATGAAACATTTAAACAATGCAAATAATTTCATAACTTTTCTACGGACCACCAAAATTTCCTCGCGGACCACCGGTTGGTCACTCCTGTTCTACATTACATCTTACTTTTTTTGTTTAAAATTCACTTTAGATACATTTTGTGTTGCTTATAGTTCAACATTATTATTATTTTTTTTTTTTATACAGAAAATAATTTTAAATTACAGAAGTTGTTTAATACATGTAATCAATTTGTAACTAATTCTTATTTTTATAATTTAAAAAAAAATGCTTTTCAATTTTGACAATTTGTTAATGCATTATACAGTTTCGTTTTTTTTCATATTATATCTTGCTTTCTTCATTAAAATTTGTTTCAGACAAATTCTGTTTTTCTCAAATTTCAGCAGTAATTCTGGATGTAGATATATATTTTACTTAGAGCAATCATTCATTGTGTTAAATAAATTTGTATTTAATTCTTTTTCTTATTTTATTTTTAATGAGTTAATTTTTCCTCTTTGGCAAACTTTTATTGCATCATATAGTTCCAATATCCCGTCTTGCTTTCCTCCTTTAAAATTTACCTCAGACAAATTCTCGGTTGCTTAAATTCCAACATTGACTCTAAATATAAATTCATATCGAAATATACAGGGTGATCAATTTAAAAAAAGTACCCGTAGGTTTTTCTTATAATCCTTAAATCTAACGAATTTGGCAACTATTCTAATACTGAAGTATAATTGTTTGAACCCTGTTTAAGTGTGGGAGACAATTTCCAACACTGTTGGACTGTTACAACTTTATTTGTGAGGTAAAACAGAAGTGGAGACGCACAACGTTACTTAATCCTGTGATAATTTTATTTATGAAAAACAAAATTTATTGCAAATGTTTTACAAAAAAAAAAAAAAAAAAAAAAAAAACATTAAAATAAATGTAACGGGGTAACGTCTCACCCCGTTAATTTTTTTTCAGGGTTATCTCAAAGATAGGGTTTTCCAGAGAAGTCCTTGAAACATCGATGAATTAAAACGAATCATTACTGCAGAAATCTCGTTAATAACACCAACAATGCTGCGAAGTGTGTCAAAAAACTTGGTTCGATGTGTTCATGTTTGCATTCAAAATGGTGGCGAACATTTTCAACATTTTCTGCAAGGAATGATAATGTAAAAAAATTGAATTAAATTATGGTTTTAAAAAATAAAATAATTACAGGATTAAGGAATATTGTGCATCTTCATTTGTGTTTTACCTCACAAATAAAGTTGTAACAGTCCAACAGTGTTAGAAATTGTCTCTCACGACGCTTAAACAAAGTTCAAATAATTATACTTCAGTGTTAGAATAGTTGCCACATCCGTCAGATTTATGAGTAATAACAAAAACCAGCGGGTACTCTTTTAAACTGATCACCCTGTATATCAAAGGACTCCCATATATAGAACCTACTAAATCCCAAAAAATTTTGTGTTGCAGTGTAAAGGAATGATAAATAATTTTAATACCATATTCTATATTAAACATACTTATAAAAAATACGTGTTTATTTTATTTTGTTTAATGCAGTCTAAATCTGCTGAAATCCACAAATACGAAATTTTGCCCATAATTATCATGTGTTTGAATTATTTTGGATATCTTTGTACACGAACCATTTAAGTGATTTTAGTAAAATATTTAAGCAGCATCTCCATATAATACTGACTTAGACGCCGAGTTTGGACTTTCTGCTAACACTTAAATTATGTTAACACACAAGCCAACAACCAAAAACCTAATTTTTCAGATTCAAGGGCACCAAGCAAAATCTCAATTTCGAAAATTTGACCCCCAAGTATACTTTTGAAACCTTATATATTTAGAAGAAAGCAAAAAAGGAATATTTTGAGGGATAAAATTAACAGAAAAAAAAAAAAAAATGAAATAGCAAAGGAGAAATAAAAATTTCATTAATGATAAGACACTTCACTATTCGAAAGTTATTTTACGGTGAAATTCTCAAAATGGAGAAATTCGCAAAATAGAGGTTCATTAATCAGAGACCCTAGTGAAATAGACGTCTTTAAGTAGACTACCGAATCTAAAAGAATTTATTTACAATAAGAATGATAGTTACAATTTTTTGATGTTCAACATATTTTTCCCCAATTTTCCCAACTTATTTTTACTTTTAAATAATTTTAAAGATAAAATTCGGTTTTTATTTAATAATTTTTGAACCATTTATCCGATTGAACTGAAAAATATGGAGTTGGCTAGATTTTGTCCTGATTAAAACGTATCAATTTTCGTAGCGATAAGTTGAACGGTGTAGTTTGCATAATAAATTTAAACTTGACATATTATGTATATGCTCTGTTCAATATGGCGTTCTTCATATATCTACAACGCTAAAATCACTGTCAGAGAAGAAGAATCCTGTCGTACTGAAAATAAAAGAAAAGAAAAAAGGAAAGGAAAGGAAAGAAAATTTTAGATTAAAATCATTATATTGGAAAAATAAGAGAAAAAACTGAATCATACAGATTATGTATATCCACGAACAAATGAATTATTAATACCATTACCAGGTTTCATACGACCAAAATTATATACATTATTTTTTACAGCGTTACTGTTTTCAGTTAGTTAACGAACCTGTCTTTTACGATTGACAGAAGCTGTGCAGCTAACATTATTGACTCCATAAAAGATAATACTAAAAGTCAATATAAAAGATTAGTGATGTGGTCTGTTTTTCTGCTTATTTTTTTGAACGAAGTGGGCGAACGAGATTTTCTTGAGCTTTTTAGTAAACAAAAAGAATGAAATCCAATTTTATCCTCTTGAAATTCTTTATCTTTATTATCATCTTTATTGAAACATTAATCCTTTCTTAATGAATATTTTGTTCTTTCTTTATACTTTTTAAAGTATTAGAATATTCTAAATTTATTATACACTTACAGCTTTATTTAATTTTTACTTCCTTCTATTTATTTAAGAAAATGTATGGATTGGATTTCTGAAAATTTTCGATTTCAGATTGACGATGGAAATGCACGTTTCGAGAAGTCATGAACACGATTTAACCATTTTTAGAAAATATCTGTCTGTCTATGCTTGCTTCTGCGTATCTCTCGCTGCGTGTGTTTGCAAAACTTTATGGATGTTATACCTAAGGAACTATCAGACTGAATTACACTAAACTTGATATTTGGATCAGGTCATAAATAGGTGCTGGTTAATTTTTGGGATGTATAGCCGAACATGTTACGCTGCTATTCTGCAACACCTCCTTTTTTAAGAGAAGACTATATTTCAGCTTCTGTAGTTTATAGGTGCAAAGATTTAATATGTAATAGCAGGCTACGCCCGCTTCGCTGGTCTCTATTTTTAAATGAATCACTATAATTAATGAATGCTCAAAATTGCATTAATTTTTATCATGCGAAAAAAAATTCTGATTGGAAAAAATGTTGCACCGGGTCCCCACTGCCTTATGCAGCGCAAGCCATTGTGCGCTGCGCGCTCGGATTTATGTTCGATACTCTTAATGAATGACTATATAATCGTAAGAGAAAAAATAAAAATAATAAATAAATAAAAAATAAAACTCTTATTTATATATTTTTTCCCCTTCGCCCCCTCCCCCTCTTCCCGTCTATCCTAATAATTTTCCAAATTCGAAAATATTCGCAATCGATATGTAGGTATCAAAAACCTCCATGTACACAATTTTGAGCGACCTAACTCTATTTTTAATTTTTGCCCCTCCGCCCCCCCTTTCCTCCCCTCTTAATAACTTTACAAATTCGAAAGTATCCGCAATCGATTTGTAGGTATAAAAAACCTCTATGTACCAATTTTGAACGGTCTATTTCTATTTTTATTTATTATTTTTTGCCCCTTTGCGCCCCCTCCCTTTCTGCCCCTCCTAATAACTTTACATTTTCGAAAATATCCTCATTCGATTTGCGGACCTCGAAATCCTATCTGTTGAACGGCCTAACTATATTTATCATTTATTTGCCCCATCCCCCTCCTTCCCTGCCCTACCTGGGACGAATTTCTAAAATTCCAGAAATTCGTTGTTAGGTATTTGTGTGAGTTATATTTTAGAGCAAAACTCTCACAAATATCTTTTTTTTTTTTTTTTTTTTGTCGATATGAAGTATTATTTCAAATCAAGTTTTGTCCCCTCCCAATAAAGCTGGAAATTAGCGGTCGCCACTCGCCACATGGCGACTAGATTTTTAAAAGTGGCGACTAAAGAAATTGCCTTTAGTCGCCACTGCAATGGCCACTTCTCTTCTACCCATTCTTTATAAAATATACTCCATTCCACAGCAAACTTGGATCGTGCGGCGCCTTTTCGCGGTAAACGCGCCGCACAAAGAATTCAGGCTGTTCTAAAATCTAACCTCGCCACTTGCAAACATATTTCGGAAGTCAATTTAATAGTAAACACTTAAAATTCTTCTACCCATTCTTTATAGAATACCCCATTCCAATGCAAACTTGGATCGCGCGGCGGCGTTTTCGCAGTAAACGCGCCGTGCGCCTCGAATTCAGGCTTTCTCAAATCTAACATCGCCACTTACAGACATTTTCGAAAGTCAATTTTAACAGTAAACACTGGAAATTGGCAGGTAGTCTTATTCATATACTAAACTAGTATGTTGTGGCCACCACAAGACTTTCTTCTATATTTTCCTATACAAATTCACGCAGTAACAATAAAAAAAAAAAAAAAAAAAAAAAAAAAAAGATTTTTTTCAATTTTTTTTTCGTTAAAAGTAAAAAAAATCGATAACTTTGTTTTAAATTACCATATATTTATAGTTCAACCATGCCAAATTTTTTCCCTAATTAACTACTACTATTATCAATAATTCATATTAATTTCACAATCACAGGTTAAGAATAACTCTCATTATGTACATTTATACGAAATTTTTTCCTATACTGCCATGTTAAAAATTTAGAAAAAATACGATCAGAGCGCCACCTGTTGATCCCCAAATCTAATCAGCCTCAGTTTATGTCAGGGGCCAACTAAATACGAAGTCTGGTTAAATTTCGTTTAAAAAAAAAAACGATTTTTTTCTAAGTTTTTTTTCGTTAAAAGTAAAAAAAAATCGATAACTTTGTTTTAAATTATCACAGATTTATAGTTAAACCATTCGTTTTAAAGGTATTGACGAGACCTTTCGAAAGATACCCATCTTGAAAATTTACTCTCCTCGAGGGGGAACTTCCCCCCCACGGGGGGTGGCGAGGCTCCTACGCATACAAAATTTTTTTCCCAGTTGACTATCTCTATTTTAAATAATTCTTGTAAATTTCATAATGATTACTAAAAAATAATTCTCTTTATGCACATTTATACAAAATTTTGTCCTATATCACCATGTTAAAAATTTAGAAAAAGCGGGATGGCAACGCAACCTGTAAGACAATTTTTTTAAAAGTTGATAGGCACTAATTTATGTCAAGGTACAACTACATACCAATTTGTATGAAATTCTGTGCAGTAGTTCTTGAGATACAGTTGCCACAAAATTTTGTCACACACACACACACAGACAGACAGACAGACAGACATTTTCTAAAAATGGTCAAATTGTGTTCTACAGTTCTCAAAACGTGTAAATTCATCAAAAACCCGAGGTCGAAAATTTTTACGAATCCAATACTTTCTCTATATTACATATAGAAGAAAGTAAAAAACGTATGGCTTTTTTCCATTTTTCTATAAAAGTATTAGATTTTGATTTTTAAAAAATGTCAAAATGAGAGTTTCGGCCGACTTTCGGGAGACAGAGACAAAAAGGAAGCTCGTGAGATAATCAATCGGCTGAAACTCCGATTGTATTACGTTCGCAGAAAAATTAAAAACGTCATTCAACGCATTTTCTTTGTTATTTTATACCACTTTCTTTTCAAACTTGGCATTTCTCTCCATTCCCAACGGCCGTATCGCATTCAGTCATACGCGTAGTTTCTCGAAATTTCAATCTTTAAAACAAGCTTTATATAGTAATATAAATTTTTTATTTATTGCTTTAATATGAAGAGATTTAAAGAAAATCCTGAATCACAAAGCAACCGTAGTGGTAGTAAACGTGGAGCTACAGTTAATTCTGTAAAAATAACATCTTTTTTCGGAAAAAGGTAAGTGTGTTTTTTGTTATTATTAAAAAAAAAAAAAAAATGTATATATGTATGTATATTTTTAGTTCTTAATCAGAAGAATGCATAATTTATTGAATATTTTATTTATTTACTACATATTATTTAATATTTGTTATTGCATATGAACTATTTTTTACTTTCTTCTATATGTAATATAGAGAAAGTATTGGATTCGCGAAAATTTTTGACCTCAGTTTTTTGACGGATCTACACGTTTTGGGGTGTCCTGAACACGAATTGATAGTTTTTAAAAAATGTCTGTGTCTGTGTGTGAAACACACATTGTGAAATCTCGACTACAGCCACACTCTCTAAATTCAGTTAGAGAGGGGGATTATAATTGCAAATTATTAAAAATTCATTATTATTAAAGAAAAATTAATTTATAATTCATTTGTAACATGAAAAAAAAAAAAAAGGAAAAGGAACTTGCAAAATAAAAAAAGTATTATTAAAAAAATATTTTTTTTATTTACATATACTAATATATTTTCATGAATCAAAGATTTTTTTTTTTTTTTTTTTTTTTTTTTTTGAAAAAGTAGAAAATCGACACCATTCAGGATAGTGAAGGGGCAATATAATCAGAATTTTTCTGTTATAAAATAATATAACCAAAAGAGCATTTTAAACATATGAATTTTGTATTGAATAGTATTTTCTTACATTCATAGTATAAATTATGTAAATCTATTCCTATTTCATTTATTAAAATTCATCAGAAATGTATTATTGTGGATGAGTTTCAAAAAGTTGACTACCTTAATTATTTTCTTAATGATTTGTCAAGACTGAACATTGAAAAAATTAAAGAAAAGAAAATTTTATTTTACTTTTATCAGCGAGTGGCCAGTGGCCACTAACTTTTTAAAAGTGGCCACTAAAAAAATGAAGGCTAGTGGCCAGTGGCCACCAACGAAATTTCTTAATTTCCACCTTTACCTCCCAACCCCCTTGGGGGCTGAATTTTTAAAATGCCAGAAAATAGTTCTTAGGTATTTATATTAGATATATTTTAGAGAAAAAAAAATTACGTATATCTGTTTTTCTTTTGTTTGAGATGTATAGTTTTATGTAAAATCATATTTTATGCATGTGAAATCACGGTTTGACCTCCCCCCCCCCCCTTGGGGACCGAATTTCTAAAATTTCAGAAATTGGTTTTTAGATATTTGTGTTAGCTATACTTTGAAGAAAAAATTTTACGTGTGTCTGTCTTTTTACTTTCCGAACACTATTAGTGAGGAAAGTATTGTAATCATGTCAAAAATCCGAATTCGAGATTTTGATGTTTCTATACGTTTTGAGGTCCCCTGAAACCGTTTTCACAATTTTTACGATGATGTATGTATGTGTGTGTGTATGTGTGTATGTGTGTATGTCTGTGAGTGAACATGCTAGCGTCTAAACGCTTTGTTCAATTAACCTGAAAGTTGGTACGCATATTGTAAGTCACCATAGTACGAACCCTATAGATTTTGGAGAATCTAGCACTTATAGTTTTTTTACAGGGACACAAAGAAAAATTCTTTATCATTATGCCTATGGGGCCAAATTTTTAAAAGTGTGATAGCGCCTAAACGCCTTATTAATCTGAGCAAAAAATTTGTACACATGTTATAGATCACAGTTGAACTAACTGTATAGACTTTGGTGAATCTAGCACTTACAGTTTTTTTACAGGGACACAAAGAAAAATTCTTTATCATTATGGCCTATGGGACTAAATTTTTAAAAGTACGATAGCATCTAAACGCCTTATTGAATTGAGCTGAAAATTTATATGAGTATTATAAATCACTGTTGCACTAACTATAAGCATTTTGGTGAATTTAGCATTTATAGGTTTTTACAGGGACACAACGAAAAATTCTTTATCATTATGATCTATGGGCTCAAAGTTCAGTAGCGTTAAATAAAACATCGTGTAATAGATGGAGAAAAATACTCAAACACTCTATTATGGTTTTCTCTCTTTTGTTTGTTTAACAACTCCCCTTTCTTTACTTTATCTACAAAACTGTTAATTGCTCAATGTTCGGAAAGTCGAGTGGAGTCACTCCAGATTTTTTTTGTTTGAGATATGAAGGATTTTATGAAATCACATTTTGCTCCCTTACCCCCCTTGGTGGGAGAATTTCGCAAAATCGCTTCTTACGGGGTACTTGCATTGTATTTTCTATAATCTGCTCCAGTTTCGAGTCAGTGGCTTCAGAAGATTTTGTTACACGTTGATGAGTCAGTGAGTGAGTAGAAGTACTCTTTTATATGTATAGATAAGAACCATGTTTAAACACACTGCCGATTTAATTTGGGCGTATATCGGTTGATAGGAGGCGCTACTATGTTGAAATTTAAACTCATTTACGGAAATGCAATGTATCTGTTTCTATTATACACTACCTACCAATAAGTATTTGGACGCTTGACAATTTAGGTTTTTTGACAAATATCTAGGAAAGTTCTTCAGGAATCATCTTATAACTTTGGTAGTATAAAAGATATGTTAAACCTCATGTATTTTAGCAAATGTTGTGTCCTGAAGAGGACCAGTAAAAAATTAAAGAAAAGGGAAAATGTTTTAGATTACCCTGTAAAAAGTAATGCATTAAATCCTTTTGGCTGTAGCATGTGATTATGAAGATTTTTCTGATCATCTGCATAAATTTTTATGAGGCTACCACACATATTCATGAAGATATAGATATTTTTTTTTAATAAAAAAAATAATTTCCACTTTTTTAATTATAACCTGTAGAGTATCACTGCAAAGCCATTTTTAGGAAACTTGGCATACTACCATAGCCTCCAAAACTAGATGCCTGTCGCGTGGTTCAGAAACTTGGCAACAGTTGAAGCGGTAGACAGCGCCATATGGTACAGATTGCGCGACTTTCTTATTCAACAACCACCAAAATTTTTTTAAATTGGGATATGATATACATAAAAAGCGAATAGTATCGAAGAAACGTCAATTATATATATCATATATCACATCTTAAAATTATTGGTGACAGTTGAATAAAAAAGTCGCGCAATCTGTACGAGGTGGCACTGTCTACCGCTTCAACTGTTGCCAAGTTTCTGATCTACGCGACAGGTATCTAGTTTAGGAGGCTATGATACTACATTAGACACAGCATAATGCAATCAGAATGCAGAAATGTTAAATATCTTGCAAAGTATGAGCATTTTTACTAAATAAGTTAAATACACATGCCCAAGCTTTTAAAAAATGTTACTTACATAATTTAATAGCAAAAGGAATGGAACAACTTATATGAAAACCCCAAACAAACATCGTGTAAATTCAAAATGTTAAGAGAGATAGAATGAACAGAATTTCAGTTCTCTCAAAATAAAAGCTATACTATAAGGGGTTTTACTCACATTTTTATTTGGATTCAATCAATGTCCAATAGTAATACATACAGTGTTCACTGATTGTAGATAAATATTGATAAAACCCACTAATTACCTTCTTCTTCTTTTTTTTTTTTTTTTTTTTTTTTTTGGGGGGGGGGGAGGGGGGGGGGAGAACTGAAATTCTGTCTCAACATCCGATAGTGAAATTGATTAAAACATATATCAGTTTCAAGCTATTCCATTAATATTTACGGTAGTTAGAAATGGGATAGACAGACGGACAGACAGACAATCCGAATTCATTAACGCTTTTCAAACTTGTTGGAAATTGTTAAAAAAAGAAGTAAATCGAAAATTTTGTCCTAAATTATCACATATCTATGGTTCAATTATTCGCTTTAAAGATATTGACAAGTACTTTTAAAATTATTCATATTGGAAGTTTTCATCGCCCATAAGATTGCGATTATTCTACATGCACATATTTTTTATTCTTAGTTTATTAATACACTGAGAAAAAATTCTGTAACTGACATCTAGAATCTAAACTTTGGCTCTAGAAAAAATAGTTCCATATCATCCTTATAAATTCTAGTCCCCTTTGAAAGCGAGTTCTAGAAACCTCTATTAGAATTCTAGAGCGTTTGCTTATATTATAGAGGTCAAACTTATTTAAAAATCTCTGCAAATAAATACGAATACAAGAGGCACTTTTAGCAACTACAATCTTGGTTTATTACCCATTTCTAGAAAACCAAACGAAACTTTCTCGCAATACAAAAGATTCAGAATATTGTTTCTCCATCTAGAAATGTATGGACTAGAAATTCTCGATCATTTCATCTATTCAGTTTATTGGCTTGCCTTATACGCATAGCTCAGAAATCTATATTTCTAGTTAAGGGATTTAGAAAATGACTACTTATTCATTCTAGATGAAGGCGGTATATTTTTTTCCTCAGTGTAATATTATCAGCAACTCACAGTAATTTTACAGTAATTTTACAGTAATTAATTCAAAATTACTCTCATTATGTACATTTATGTTCTATACTGCAATATTTAAAATTATGAAAAAAAAAAAAAAAAAAAAAACTAATGACAGCGTTACCTATCCAGAGATTGATCCCAAATTGTAATGAGTACCAGTTTAATTCAAGATACAACTAAATACAAAGTTTGATTAAATTTTGTTCATTGGTTCGTTAAAGACAGCGTCAAAAATTTATTATACACACACACACTTACACGCATACATATAGACACATTTTCTAAAAACAGTCAAATCGTATTTAGAACATTTTCAGAACATTCTCAGACCAAAAGTTTTACAAATCCAATACTTTCTTCGTATATATAAAGAAGAAAGTATAAATATATATATACACTATATCTACATTGACAGATAAATCCAAAAATATTGAAAACAGATAGTAACATAAAAATGACTAAAAAAGTATAAAGAAAATAAATCTTTAAAATGCATGCACGTTCATGCATATAAATTAAATATTGAACATCTAATAGTAGGAATATTTTCAGAGCGTGAATGTCTATTTGCACTTACCTAAATTAGACAGAACAGACGAAATAAAACTCCTTTATTCTTCATGAAATTTTAACTTATTTTCTACAACATTAAATGTTTAGGAGTTTCAAGTGTGTTGGTTATAGTTTTGCAGTTTTAAGGTTTTGTGAAATTGATTTCGAAATAATTTTTAAAAGGTTGTAAAAAATGCTATGATCAGTAAAATATACTTAATGGAAAAAAAAATATATTATAAAATAATTTTTTTTTTTTTTTTTTTTGAAGTGTTTTCAAACCTTTCTTATGAAAACATTACATTTCAGGTATATAAAAGAATATTTTTAAAAATAAGTATGTTGAATCCAGATGTATAAATTTTCAATGTATTTCGTAGGATTGTTAGTACGTCTTTTTTTTCGCACCACATTTTTTGTATAATAATTTTCTTCGGTATGTAATTACGGTTAAATAACAAGAAAAATTACTTTTCTAAAAACGTGGTATGAAGAAAAGACTTATACTAAAAATACTACGGAATTAACTGAAAAGTTGGCATCTCTGTAAATCGATCACAAAACATTCTTCTATATCATTTTATATAATAGTGCCAGCAACAGTTTAACTTGAACAAATACTTAATCTTAGCTTCTTACAATAAAAATTTTAACTATATGCAGTTTAATACAATATTTACTAAAATATTCTGAGTTGTAAATATATGAAAAATGTAGAATGTGGTAAATACAAGCCCCATCTTTCGACTGATATACGCCCAAATCTATTCAGTAATTTTGTTTCTCCTATTGATCATTTCGCATGGGGGTGTTTAGAGGGGTAGTAGACCACTTGACACAGAATTATTTGTCAAATAAAGCTGTTCCAAATCCTAATTTGAATTGTTTGAACATAGATTTACATGACAGTACTCGTTATCTTACCCCTTAATCTACAATCTGTATTTATAGTATAAAACTTCAGGATAAGAGAAAGTCGTGTGAGTGACACACCAGAATACTTATTTTAACAAATGAGAATCAAATAAAAAGGTTTTTTGCTTTAATAAAAGTTAAATTGTAACAAAATTTCCAAAATAATTCATTTGAAAATATATTATTTGATACAATACTTGCATAAAAATCTTATAACATACTTAAAACAATCCCAAATACAGTAATATGAATTCAACTAATAATCTAAAAACATAATTACTCTGTTACTTAACGAACACTATAATTATCCGTAATTAGTTGGATTACGAATTATTTTTCATAAAATGTACTTGCTGCATTTATTACTTTTTGTACGCGAACATATGATTCACATGCAAAAAAAGCTGTTTTTATGTGAAAAGTAAGAGATATTAGGGAAAATTGTTTTTAATGTTAATTATTGGTACTTATCATTAATATTATTTCTTTTTCAACATATTTTTGTTTTTTAGTATTTATTTATTATTTAGAGAGGCATACATTACAGTTATATAAATATTAGAAACATAATTCATTAAAGACGAAAGGTTTAAATGTTATTATAGCTATTATTATTTATTCTTTTTTAATAAACTTTTTTTTTTCCCCTCAAGCATATTTTCATGTTACAGAATCTCTACAGAAAACTGAAAATGAACATATTTTGTTAATTTGTATCAAATATCCAATATTCCAATAGGATAGGAAGAAATTATTTAATATATGCCAATTTAGAAATTACAAAACATTTTCTTATTTACAAGAACATTCTTACGAAATTGCTTTTCTTGCTTTGTTTTTCGGTTACTTAATTTGAAATATGTATACAATAAAATTATTTTCCCTCGAGAAAATGCCAGTGTTTTTTTTTTTTTTTTTTTTTTTTTTTTTTTAATACACGGTAATTATCTTGCACTGGTTGTAATTTACGTTAAAAAATATTAGAGTATAATAGTTAATGGACAATACACAAATAACCACAATTCCTATTTGCAAAATAGTACCTATAAAATATAGTAATTAACGAGCAACAATAAAAATGTCTAAAAAATGCAAGATTCTAAAGTATAATTGAAATCTATTTGCCTTGTAATGACAGCATAAATTCTTTAACGGAAGAATTTTTTGACAAATGTGTACTGCTTTTTTGTTGTATAGAAAAAAAAAATCATTTTCAAAATCATTGTACCCAATCTTGGCTATTTATTGCGACTGAAAAACACAAGTAAATGTTTGATATCGAATTATGTTATCAAGATTGTCAATTGACAAAATATCGCAACTATACATTTCCAGAGCTGCCAACTGAATCTAGCAAATTGTTAGTTCCGCCCCTTTTTCTACACCACTTAATTTTTAAAGTATTTGTTTTCTTCTATCATCGTAAATATATTTGAAGAAAATTACTCTAAAAATTAAGTGGTGTAGGAAAAGGGGCGGTACTAACAATTTGCCGGATTTGGTTGGCAGCTCTGCATTTCTGTACCATCCGTGACTTTTATAATCATACTACCCAATAAATTAGAAACCTGTAAGAATTTCTACAAATATTCGCTAGCGGTGTAAGTATGCAAAACCTGGTTTTTTGAATAGTTTGCTAATATGGAAGTGGTCCCTTGGTGTTAGGGGAAGCCGGGGTAATAAGAGACAAAGGGGGTAATAAGAGACAAAAATATTAATAAAATCTATACTATTAATCTAAATAACTTGAAATAAATGTCTCGTATTAATTTCATTAATTGAACTCCTCTTGATTTTTTAGGTGATTTTTGAACTTAAATTTTTTGTTAAATTCTTTTTTTAAATTTTCATTAAATCCTTGTCTCTAATAACCCCACGCGGGGTAATAAGAGACCAGGCTTGTAACTGACCATATATAGCATTGTAAAATCATGTGAGATAATTAAAGATATCTGGAAACAATTCTGAATCAGCCAATAGTTTTAAATTTTTATTATTTACATCCATTCAAAAAATATGTTTGCTCGAAAATTAACTGTCATAAATGTGTTTGTGAAATTCATTTATTTTAATATTAGGTCCTAAATAATATAATATTGTACTTAATGATAGTTCCACATAATCAACATAACCTAGGGATTAACCAAAAACATCAATATAGTTTCTAAAATGGGCAGAAAATATTTTACCCATTTTCTGAAGAGTAGTCGAAAATAGGAAAAAAAAAGACGTATCTTTGAAGTGTATACAAGCGAACAAAATGTTATAAAATATTTTTCTAGTAATTATAAATGAACTTATTTATTATGTAATGAAGTATTAATGACTAAATACTAACTTATACACATTCTAAACATAAATTTACGTAATCATATCAACTAAATATGGTCTAGCCTAATGAGTGAAACTGCTTTTTGATTTAAAGTGAAAAAAAAAAATGTTCTCTTGGTAAACTTAGACTGCGCCTAACACTAGGTAAACTCTTCGTAAACTAATCAGGCAGAATTAACAGGAACTACAATTGGGGGGGGGGACACAGGAATTAACAGTGGGGGTAATAAAAGACTCATGTCTCTTATTTGGGGTAATAAGAAACATGCGTAGAACATGTAAATAAAGAAGGCTTTAAAGGTTTTAAAAAATTGTACATCAAAAGTCATAGTCTTGGTCAAAAGGTTACACATTAATAAATCCCAAACATCTTACCTACAAAGAAAAATAAAGGAAAATTTAGAAAAAGTCACGAACTTTTAGGGTAAGTTCAAAGTTAAGGGTTTTTTTCATCGTAGAAAACGAATTCAAAATGTGTTATAAACTTCTCAATAAGTGTATTGTAGTAAAGAATACACATGATACTTAATATTACATATTTTTAAAGTTGTCTAAGTATATTTTTTGGTGGGTTTTTTGACTGTGTCTCTTATAACCCCTGTCTCTTATTACCCCGGCTTCCCCTACTTGAGAGTAAACAAAAAGCCATGCAATATCTAAACATACTGGGAGGGAGGCTACAGGCGACTTTTATTTTATTATATTCGTACCACTATTTCATTTCCATCACATGAAATTTATAATAAATCTATATAGGCAAAGGGCAAATTCACCGGTGTAAATATATCCCAAGTTTATTTTTTTTAAATAGGGGTACGAAAAGAATATAAAAAAAAGTCGTCTGTGGCAGCCTGTACTGGCAGATCATGAGCATCCTGTAATATTATATTTTTATTCTGAAGGTGACGAATATTTCATGGATGATACTGCAACTATACAACGTACCAAAATCGTTCGAGATTGGTTCAATGAATTCCGTGAAAAAAATATATGCAAATGAAACACTTTCTATTTCTACACGAATGAAACATTATGACACATTCTTAGTCTAACAAAACACTTGTCCATAATGCATCCTGAAGATGTCCATAGGATGTACATAGATATCCTTTTCATCCATAGAACATCCTGATGATGACATTTGGAGAAGATGTGCTGTTAGGGTAATAATATATTCTCTCTGTTTAATGCTTTATGCATACTTAGATAATTAGTGAAATTTTGTACAATTAGATTTATTATATTAAAACAAAGTTATATATTTTTCCTAAAGTCATATCTATTTATGCGTTACTTTGTGCAAAAATCAACTTTATTCATTCATTAAAGAACATTATACTGTTTGAAGAGGAATTTCAAAATTTCATAAAGTAATTTTAAGATTTTGAGACTTTACCATACATTACATACATTAATTGTATTTTATAACTAAAGTATCATTAAAGTTACACATTATATCAAACATACTATCATTTTATACATTTATTTTCCTTCTTCCTTTTAAAGAATTACCACCCACTAATTGGATAAAACATTTGTTTAAGAAAAAATAGTCTAGTCTGGATTAAATTTCGAAATTCGTGATAACATGTAGGTGTGCTATTATATTAATTTTAGTACATTTTACAGCTAAAAATTTATTTTAAAGATCAATAAGATGAATCGTACTTTTTAATACATTTGTAAGAGAACCAAATTAAGTCTGCATGTGTATTTGGAAACAGATGCTACACATTTAAATATATTATGTTAATATTAGCATATTTTACAGCCGTAAATGTTCGTTAAAGTTCAATAGCCCGGATCATATCGTCTTATATATTTGCCAGATTCCAATTAATTTATATCACCCGGAATTGTACTTTAATTATTTTAAACAAATACGATTTTCTGAGGAAATTTTAGAGACTCTTTGAACCCAGAATAAATACAACTGAAATTTTAATATCGTTGTATATGACATCGTTGCATATACGACTATGGATATCGTTTTCTACTTGACTCATTAAATAAAAGCTAATTTATTGATAACTACAGCCAACCCTGAGTTATTTTTTTGTTTTTTTTTTATGGTACATTTAAAATTTAGGATTAAATTTTCCTCCTTATTCTCATATATAATAATTTAATTATACATAATTTTGGCAATGTTTATGGTGAATATGTTTAGTACAAGTGGAATTTATTGAGAAAGAAATCCTTTATAATTTTTCGTAGCTTCGAAAATGATAGAACAATGTGTAGAAATTATGAATATGCTAATTAGTTTTGTTTTTAGGATGTGAATTTGTTTATATTCATTATTTTGTGAGGTGGTTTCTTCTTTTTTACAATTTTTCTGTTACATTATTAATTAAAGATTTTGGCTTGCTGTATATCATCTTTTTATTTTATCTTAACCCTATATAGAAATGGTAGAGAAAGTATTGTTTTGGGGTCAAATTTTCGAAAGTGAGTTTTTGTTATATTTACACGTTTTGAGGCCCTCTGAATCCAATATTTTTAACAGTTGGTCTGTGTGTGTATGTGTCTGTTTGTTATCAGCATATCTCAAGAACATATAGCAGCAGAAAGTCCAAACTCGGTATTCAAAATATGTTACATATACGAATTATACACTAAACTTTTGTAGAGATCATCCAAATGGTTCAGGTACAGGGCCACTCAAGATAATTTAAATATATTACGTCTATGGGGGAAATTGCATGTAAGTACAGTTTAAGATCTATAGGCTTCCTTAAACAAGACGGAATAAACTTTTTTTTTTTTTTTTAACATGTATAAAAGCGTTTTTTGTGTAGATTGCGACATGGAAATCATTCCTCATTCGTTTACAGGGTTACTCAAAAAGTTCGATATTTTAGGGGCTGTACATTGAAACAGCTGGAATTCTAATTCATTTACTGTTCGATATTTTTTTCATGTAAGACTAAATTTTAGAACGCAACATTTTTTAAAGTGCATATTGTTTATAGGCAATATACAGGGCTATCCTAAATTGAGCCAAACGTTTTTTTTCTATTGAATGTAACTGATCGAAGTGCTTTGCTATATTTTACAATGTGGACAAACAATGCTGAGAAAGGAAAACTAATTTTTCATAACCATACTGTAAACAAATTATTTTTTGTAGTTCCATTTTCAACTCTGATTTTTTTTTTTTTTTTTAATTATATCATGTTTTGAGGTGCTCTAATTACGAAAATCCCGTTTTCACCGGTTGGTCTGTATCTATATCTGTCATCAGTATAAATTAAAAACAAATAACTTCAGGAAACTTAAATTCGGTATTTTTAACTTCGTATTAGTTTATCATTTAATTTATTGATCAAGATTGGCAAGTCTGAAGGCAAACTATGAAAAGCCTTGATTTTTTTTTTTTTTTTTTTTTTAAGTAAATGTCGACACTACAATTAAACGTTGGGTTGAGGGGTGGTAGCCCCCCTAAAAACCCCGTTGAGGCATACAGAATTATATATCAAACCCAGAATTATCTATCGAATAAATTTTTTTTTAATCCTATTTCAGATTATTTTAAAAGTACATTGGTCTTTATTATCTTGCGCTATTAGTTTTAAGACTTAATATGTAATCTATTATAGTGTTAAAATGCAGGGTAAAAGAAAGTCACGTGAGAGACACATAACGTAGCTCTAGTTCAACGTAAAATACACTCAAATCAATGAAAATCAAATGAACCAATCAAATCTCTCCTAAGATTCTCCATTCTTCGTCATTATAGAAATTGGAAGTTTTATTTTTATATTTTTATTAATTAAAAGAAAACTAAAAAAAAATTCGAAAATCTGTCTTCGGTTCCTTTGTGTTAATTCACGTGACTGTCCGAGCTACCGTTTTCGAGAACAGTGAAATATACATATATACAAATATTGCTCACTTAATAGTATAAGATATATATATATATATATATATATATATAGGTCCGCTTATATTATTTCTCCACTTCCTACTATAAATATGAGCATTTACATCCTACTATATATATGAGCGTCCACTTCCCTAACTATACATAGGAGCAATAATACACTTCGGTTAGGATTTAGTAAACATCTAATCATTCGACATTCCCTTAACGCTATTTTCTCCCTCCAAAACAAGGGTTATTTTCAGACTGGACTCGTTGAGTCAGCAATTGTGCAGAAGCAATCATGGTCGCAAGAAACGTCGTTAGACAAGCAATATTCAGCTAGCACACTTCCATTCCATCGTCCACTGAACGCTTTTCAAATGTAGATGTTTTGTGGAACCTTTCCCCATGTTCATTACTGAATGCAGCAAGTTTTTGAGGAAAAAAGTACAGATGCGAGTCTAAAAATTGTACTTAAGGGGTATTCTGGTCTAGAAATTAAAAAAAATAGATTTTTTTCTTTTTGCATATTTTGAAAGTTTAGACTTTCAAAAATATGATCCTAAAAGGATTTTTCAAAATTCGAATTATTTTCGGAGATACAGCCGATTTTGTGACGTGGCGTCCGAGCCGGCCGAGCGGAGCGAGTCAAACAATGAACGGCAGATGCTGCCGGACGATGCTGTATGCCGATGATGAATGCCGGCAGATGCTGTATGAATCTGGGATCGCCGATTGATGCAAAGTGAGTATAACATATTATTTTCAGAGTTATTCCATTAGAATTGTTTCCTAAACTTTAAACGCGTTTTTCTCGAAACTACTTTTTTTGAGGTGGTTGACATGATATTTCAAGTTCTACTGAACCGATTGCTTTGAAATTTGGTGTATATCTTGTTTATACAACTCTCTATCGCGTCTGCCTTGGATTTTAAAAAATTTTGATTTTCAATATTTTTAAAAAATTCGAAAAGGTCGAAAAAAGTCGGGTAAAAAAAATTTTTTTTTTCAAGTCGACGCCATTTTGTCTTTTTTTTTTTTTTTTTTTTTTTGAAAATGGTCCACCCGATAGCGACATCTTTATTAATGAAGAATTTGTTTGATTTTTTTGTTTTAGATCACTACAAGGGTTGAAATCATGTCAACCAGGACGCACCGTTTTTTTTTGAAGCCCCCACTCCATCGGCCTGTATCTCGGCGAATTTTGGTTTTTTTTTTTTGTGATGTTTTTTTTACATTCTCAAAATGTCAATAAAAAACATATTAAAAAATGGATAGTAAAAATGTTTTTCATTTTTTTTATCTTACTTTAAAAAATGCCTAAAATTCAGGCTTCTAGACCAGAATACCCCCTTAAGACATATTGCAACATATAGACCTGCTAACTATGCTAGTTTATCCGTAATGGTATTAAGCCCCGCCTTTTTTTCACACCAGAATAGTTGTAGAGCAAAAGTCTTCTTATTCAATCATGAGAACATATTGCTAAATATTACTCTACAGCTATTCTGGTGTGAAATAATGGCGGGGCCTAATACCATTACGGATATACTAGCATAGTTAGCAGGTCTACAACATATAACAACACGAAAACATTTCACCATGTCACCAACATAATCTTCCAAAATGTGGGTTTCGGGGGAAATAGTGCGTGGAAAACAAAATTAATTACAAATTCTTTATTTTCAACCAAAAACATACAAGAAACATTGTAATTGTACATACTTCGTGCTGGTTATTATAAAGGAAAATGAAACAGCTTCAAAATCACCAGAAATTAAATAAATTTATAAACTAGCAAGTTTAAAACTTGTTAGCTTTTTAACTTCTTTAATTTGTGCACCTTTTAGCGTTGTTTTATTTTCCTTTAATGTTACAGTAAAAATAGTATAATTTTTTCCTCTTTTAGATGGATATACTTATTTTATTTATTTATTTATTTTTTTTTTTCAAAAAGTTGCGTCCAAAATTCTTTCATAACTGATTTTTCTATGAAAAGATCAGACTGAGTCTTAATATAACTAGAAGCAAAAATAAAAATATATACTTCAAAAAACTAATTCGTTTATAAAGTAAGTAAATAAAAATACACTGAAAAGTTTCTTGAAAAGGAAACATATACTAAGAAGTAATTCACTATTTTAAGAATATTTTAATGAACTGGAATTAACAGTTTTTTTTCCTTCATAATGTTTGAAAGTCAATTTTTTCTTTCGTTAAAACTTTATTTAAGATATAAACTAAAGTTTGAATTTTTATTTTATTTCTATTTGCGCGAGTAGCCTTTTTTTAGAAGATTATTTTCATTTGTATATTTCACGCAACTTATTTGAAGAATTTTTAAAAAGATTTTTTTTTCAAACTGACTGGATTTAGGATAACTAAATTAAAATTAAATTTAATGTAAAAAAATAAAAAAACCTTCATTTGATAATATGAATAATATGAATATGACGTAACACATTTGAGTCTCTCACTATTTATTTTGCAAAATGTGCAATTTTGCACATTTAAATTTTGCGACATATAAATTGTTCGTAGTTTTTTTATATTAGTTCATTTATTCATTTATTTTTACATTTCTTGTTTTAACATACGCATGGGCATAGTTGCCAACTTAGCACCTTTTGGCTACCGTAAAAAAAAAAAAAAAAAAAAAAAAAAAAATATATATATATATATATATATATATATATATATATATATATATATAGAAATATTTATTTTGTTTAATCAGTGATCTGTAACTGTTCTCACTGACAAAATAAAATAAAATTAAATTAAAATTAAATTTTCCGTTTGCCAAAAGATGCTAAGTTGACAACTAAACGCATGTGTTGCACATAACAGGGATAGCAGCGTTCCTATGTTTTTACGATCGTTTCATTACTCACCTTTCCCGCCACAATAAGAAAAAAAAATTCTTGAAGGTTTTCCTCAGCGTTCCCATCTTTTATAATTTATTTAAGAGCATTTTTAGCCCCGCCTTCTTTTCGCACCAGAAATTTTGTAGATTATTTCTCTTTAATATGGGACAACGATTAAATAAAAAGAAAATCATTTTTCAAAATTTCCGATATGAAAAAGAACTAAAAATACTCGTGAATAAATTGTAAAATTTGGGAACTCTGGTTTTCCTGCTCAAGTGGCATAAAAACCTTCAAGGAAAGGTTTTTCTAAAAATTCTGCTGAAAGTACCGTGAAATCCCGAAAATAACACCTCCCTCGAATGTAAGCCCCTCCTTTCTTGCCGAAAGTGAAATTATTGCAGTTTCTTAAATATAACCCATTCACCCTTTTTATCCATCCTATCATAGGCCGTACATACGGATTGCCGGTAAATCTGTCTTTCACTACTTCATCCAAACCTGCTTTCGATCTTCAAGTTTTGCATCGCTACGCTTTTGGAAAGAAAGGGGGGGTTATAATTCGGCATTTTATCGTATAATAAAATAATCATAAAAATATAGGAAAGTTGTGACCCTTGTATATACATAGAGAGGTATAATTAAGCTTCCGATACTCTTAGAATCTTGCAGCTAAAACAGATAAGCGCTTTAATATCAAATTTAGTATGCAGTCGATTCATGAGAGGCGTTCGAAAAAATTCAAAATAAAACTTTTAGTTAAAATGTGTGCATTCGGTGGTATTTTGCATGGAAAACGAAAAATACAACAAAGGAAACACTCTCACGGAAATCATAAACAACTCTAATATTTGTGAATTTTTTTCAGTTTCGTATGGACTATTTCATCTGATAAATTTATCTTTTCCCATGCAATGGACTGTAAAAACCACATGTGGACATATATATATAGGGTAGGTGCTCCAGTGACTGGCATGCTCCAGTAATTGACATCTATCCCGAAATAATTAATAAATAAGAAAAATAAGAAAATGATATATTTTACATATAAGAATTTTAACATTTTATGTCAAATACTGGAGCATAGGGTGCTAATAACTGGTAAAATGAATAACTAGCAGTGTTAAACACCGGAACATAGGGTGCCAATTACTAATAAAAGGAAAAACTGGCAGTGTAATTACTGGAACATTGAGTGGGTTTTAAATAAAAATCCATAAAAATAATAATAATAATTGTTATCAAATGTATATATTTTGACATATATGTGGTTCTAAATGTCTTTCATGACATACGTATTAACTTAAGATTTCAAAAAATATTTTTTTAAGACTGGAAGATTAAAAACATCAGAGACTACTCTAAAAGTGTCAATCACTGGTGCACTTACCTTATATTAGTTTTTAATGAATCGTCTATATACTAAATTTAGTGACAATCCACTCCCCTATTTTATCTGCAGTGTGTTATCTATATCAGAAGTTTAATCATAATTGTATATAGAGCCGTATTAGACCATTTTACTTGTCTGATATAGGGATAAATTTTTAAGTTTTAATAACCAATTTTAAAATGTTAATGTTCTTTTTATTTTATTTTATTTTTTCAGAATAAATAAATAAATAAAAATAAAATTATAAAAAGAACTTAAATTTTAGCAAAATTATGGTACTTAAATCATTTTAAAAAGAAAAGCAAGAGAATGACGAAATATAAATAAAATTTTCCAATCATTAAAGAAATTATTATTTTAGTTCTTTTTACTTTCTGAATATACATGTGTAAGGAATGTATTGTAATCATGGTGAAATCCAACTATGAGATTTTGGGGGTTCTATACGTTTTGAGATTTCCTAAATTCGTTTTTGCTATTTTTACAGTGATATATATATATATATATGTGTGTGTGTGTGTGTGTGTGTGTGTGTGTGTGTGTATGTATGTGAGTAAATACGACAGAGTATAAATACTTTGTCCGAGTGAGCTGAAATTTGATACGTTTATTATCGCACATCGGGAAAAGGAACCCTATTGATTTTGTTAAATCTAGCACTTACGGTTTTTTTACAGGGACACAAAGTAGAATTCTTTATCATTATGGCCTATGGGTCCAATTTTTTATTTTTTATTTTTTATTTTTTTTTTTTAAGTACGATAACGTTTAAACACCTTATTTGATCGAGCTTAAAATCTATTGACAATATTATAGGTCACCGTCGGACGAAATGTATAGATTTTAGTGAGTCTAGCACTTATAAATTTTTACAGAGGAACAACGAAAAATTCTTTATCATTAGGATTTAGGAGCTCAGATTATTTGACGAGCAATAGCGTTAAATTAAATAATATACTATATATATAAATATTCAAACACCCTATTATAATTTTCTCTTTTGTTTATTTAAGGACTTCTCTTATTTTAATTTATTTATACAACCGTTAACGACTTAAAGTTCGAAAAATCAAGTGAAGTCATTCCAGATTTTTTTCAACATGCACAGAAAACAAAATCTACAACGTTTCGTTTCATGAAAGGCAACTACATTTAAAAAAAAAAATGGTATATTTCACTAGAAAAATGGTTCCAATTTAGCTGCAACCAATATTTTGGTGCAATGTTTTGCTAATTTTGGTGTAAGAACTATTGAAAAAATATATATATATATACTTACAAACTTTGAATAAACACCATAAAATGCAATAAACTCGCAACAATTGTTTCGGGTCGAAAAAACACACGACCCTTCATCAGGCGAATAAAGTAAGCACGAGTTCTTACTTTATTCGCCTGATAAAGGGTCGTGTGTTTTTTCGACCCGAAACAATTGTTGCGAGTTTATTGCATTTTATGGTGTTAATTCAAAGTTTGTAAGTAATTTTTTTTTACAACGCCAGTTTTGTGGGGCTTTTTTATTAAAACTATTGAAATAGGCAAACATATCACCAAAGTATTGGTTGTAGCTAAATTGGAACCATTTTTCTAGTGAAATATGCCATTTTATTTTTAACAGTGTAGTAGCCTTTCCTGACACGAATTAAATCGTTCTAAGAAAGAAAGATTTTAATTTACAACACGATTCGTTTCAGAAATGCAGAGAATTTAACCTTTTTGGTAATCAAAGATTTCACAAACGACATCTTCCATTATCAGAATGGTGGGTTTCGTTGCAGATCTGAAAAAAATCGTGTTGTAAATTAAAACTTTTTCTTCCCAGAACGATTCGATCCGTCTCAGGATAGACAACTAGTTGCCTTCTCCCAAACGGAATTTTCTAGAACGGATTTTTTTTTTTTTTTTTTTTTTTTTTTTTCCAGTGGAAAAATCAATTTAATCTTAGAAAAAAAAAAAATACACCGGACATAGTGAGAGATATTTTTTTTTTTTTTTTTTTTTTTTAATTACCTTAAAAATTTAACATAAATTTGATAAAGAAAATAGATAATTTTAGCACTGGATAATTGAAAATATTTAAATTTATTTTAAATCACATTGTAAAACCAATAAAAGAAAAAGAGAAATTCGATTTTGCGTATGTTTTTTTTACCGTAAATGACAATTTTTTGTGTTTAAAAGGCAAAACCCGTGAGTTCAAATAATACGTTTTTTTCCATGGGACTCTTCCCAATAAATTTAGGGGAATTTTCGCTTATTAACGAAAGAGTGAAAGAAATTTCACTGGAATTCCTTGGCATTATCGCTGCCATAAAAAACTCGAAATTTCAAATTCCGTTATTATTATTATTATTGTTATTATTATTTATGAAAAAATTCCACTTTTTATTTTCAATGGTCATAACTCTTTAAATTTAAGTCACATATTTTTCCATGGGATTTTTCTCAATAAATTTATTGGAAGCTTCACTTTTTAACGAAACAACGAATGTAATTTCACGGGAATTCCTAGGCATTAATTACTGCCATATAAAAATAGTAAATATCAAGTTTTTGTTTTTACTGAAAATTTACATCTTTCGTGTTTAATGGTCAAAACCTTTCAATTTAAGTAACGCTTTTTACCATGGAATTTTTTCCAGTAAATGTACTTGAAATTTTAATTAACAAAAGCATGAAAGTACAAAGTACTTAATTTCGAATGAACTCTTTGACATTGTTTTTGCCATAAAAAAAAAAATATAGGTATCTTTAACTTTATTTATTTATTTTTTAACGGAAAATTTCTATTTTTCATATTTAAAAGGAACACTGCAAACGCACGCGCACAAAAATAACACATTTAAGAACACATTTTGTCCTCAAATTAACAACACTTTTTGGTGTTCTAAGCTAGAACACTTCATAAGAAACATAACTGCAACAGACATAATTGCATAAGAAACATAATTTAGTGTTATGCTTATTTGAAATAAAAATCGCTTGCACTCATCATAGAAAAATAATTTTAATAAGTGATAAAAAAAATATATATAATTATTCGAATAAAAAATTTGCTCTGCATGAATTTTAATAGCAAAATATAGAAGAAAATTTTGTGATACTAGTTTCTGTTACAACAACATACTAGTTTCGTTTTCTCACCTTTAGCAGCCTTCAGCCTTCTGAATCTAATCTCCATAATACACACTGCTGAGCAAATTATTAAGAAAACGTCTGCATATTATTTCACGGGATAGGCTATTCTGTTTAATAAGCGTTTCTAAAGTGTTTCAACGTTAAAGATGAATGTGTTTTAGAAATGTTCTAAAAAGCGTTTAGAATATGTGTGGGATCTTAAATTTTGATCGAAACACTATCTGAACACATTTCTTGTCCTTGTAATTGTCAACAACACTTCCGCAACACATTTTTTCCCTCGCGCAGCACAATCGCAACACATTCCTAATGCAATCACAACACTTTTAGTTAAAAGTTTTTACTATTACGTTCTAATAGCGTTGCAAAAGTATTTCACGCATTTGCAGTGAAAACGCATTTTAATATTCGAATTCTCTCAATAAATGTACTGAAAACTTTACTTTTTTAACGGAAGAATAAAAATAATTTCGCGGGCATTTATAAGTTTTTTTTTTTTTTTTTTTTTTTTTTTTTTTAATGTATGAGTTACATTTCATGTTAATTTTTATATGAATTTTTGTCTTAAGTTATCAACTATTGTTCATGAACTTCATTTTCTAATATACGTTATTTTCTGCACAATTTATGTAAATATAATAGTTATGTTATCAATAATCACAATTATTGTAATACTCCGATTCAAACAAAGGGATTTGGAGTAAATTCTAATGCCAAATTAAATCTCTAGAGCTCTTCTAGCAGCAGACAACGCAATACAAACTCGACAGATGAGAAATTATTTTAATATATGAATAAATGTACAAGTATTTAGACTGGTGCAAACAATTTCCATAATGCTTTAAATTCAACTGTAATTTTTAACCTGAAAGTTAACCTTTTTGTGAAATACTTTGTTTCGTCTTTTTTTCTTCTTTTTCTGCGAACTTCTTGTAGTACAATTTAAATTTCTTCAAATATTTTTGACGATATAAAACACTTAGCAACGTACTGTCTGCCAGTTTCAGTATCCGTGTCTGTGTGTGTGTGAACCAAATTATTGTGACAGCTCTGAATCAAGAACTAATGCTGAGATTTGTATGAAAAATTTTATTGATTTACATTTTGACTTAATTTAGAGTCTATTAATTTTTAGTGCATATCACCAAACAGGTAGCGCCACTATGATGCAATTTCCCCCATTTACAAGAGGTTTATAACCCGGTTGCTACAGTACATACACAATGTCTAGCACAATGCTTAAATTGTGAAAAGACAATTATGAAAATCTATACTGATTCAATTTGGATGCATTTTATTTGACAGGTGAAGCTGTTATGTTGCAATTTGCTCTTTTTACGAATGGGCTGTATCTCAGTTTCTAAAGTGTATAAAAGCACCAAACTTGATATTTAGACAGATGAGCATTATCAAAGAGAATGCTTATTTAATTTGGTGTATACCATAGAATAATAATCAAGAAGAAGCCGTACTTCAGTACTCTCATGCTTACAAACCCCGACTAGCGAAATGCCAGCAATTGATCCTATGTCATGTGGTCCTATCTTTCTTGAAGGAGGGTATCCATCATTGGCGCATTTATCGCAGTTTGGCTTTTCTTTCTTCCCTTTATACAATGCGCTTGTAATTACTTATGAATTTTATTATTATTTTCTCAGAACGGGGTGTGACAATAGATAGATATATAATCGTTCTATGCAGTACGTGCTCAGGCAGTAACGTAATTAAATTAGGGACCCCAAATCAAATTAATATAAGTGATTAATCAAGTAAAATCAAGTGATTAATCAAGTAATTAATTAATCAAGTAAAATGAGGTTAAGATATGATTTCGAAATTTATGCGCTTCCTATCATCCAATTGAATTAAAATTTGGCATGCACGTATAACTCCGATAACAACACATGCTGAAGTAGGAGCCGACTTCCAAATGGGCCTATGGGAGGGGGGTCTAGACCCTTAACAGATAACATGATTCAAAAATTGCGCCAACATATTGCCAACCAATCAGATTGCAACATTTTTACAACCCCAATACCCGTCATTCCTTGATTTAACAAACCAAAACCAAAAGACATACGCTCCACCTTATACTAATATATATCTATGGTCAGAGCCCGATTTAGGCCGGGGCACTCTCTCACCGGAATATCTTTACAATTATTTTTTACTGAATATCATAGGGATTCTACGTTTTGACTAGGAAAATATTTTTATAAAAAATGAACGGTGTAAAACAATCAAATTTACGTATGGTTATTAGACACCAGAATTCTTTTAAAATAATTTTTAATGAGAATTTTTTTTTTTTTTTTTTTTTTTTTTTTTTATTATAACAGGAAAGTATTGCTTAAAAAATAATGGTGCAAGTGTAAATAATCTGTGCCCCGGTCTAAATCAGTCCCTGTCTATGGTGTATACCGGCCGATTAGTAGCGCTACATCTTTTAAGTTTTCGCATTATGTTCTGGCTCATGGATCTTAATGGTGAATGTGAACTTTTTTCCTGCTAAGAAATTACTTCGATATTCGTATATTCCATTCGTGCAATTTGAAATTCACGATGTAATCCTGCCTATATTTTTACTTGATAAACGATCATCTTTCATAATTTTGATCGGAAGTATTTTTGTGAACTCTGATTCGCTTGTTTTAAATATTAATCTTATTTTGCAATTTTACTTGGTTTCATATTTATATATATATATATAAATTTCAATAATAAATAAACATATGTTTTAATAAAATTAAACATAATTTATACGTCTCATTAATATATTAAAACCAATGTAACGTTTAAAACGAGATAATGAATACAAAAATTTAAAACTTTAAAAATACATTTTAAATAAAAACATTAAAATACACGACAGACGTTTCGGCTAGAACACTAGCCCTCCTCAGTATCAAACATACAAGCACAACAATTACAGGGATGGAACACGGGCGCAGAATTCACACCGGAATGTGTTTAAGAAATTTCTCTACGTATAATATCGTCGATTTAAGAGGTAGAAAATTTTCTTGCATTGATAGTGGTATGAATTCTGCGCCCGTGTTCCATCCCTGCAATTACAAAAGATTCATAACACATCATAACAAGATTAAATATTCAGGAGGAATAGCTTTAGCCTCGTTCAAGGCAGAATGTTGCATTTTAGTAAAAGCGCTCTCAAGAAAAATACGGGATTCATATAAATTTACATTAGAGGCTAGAATTTTAAAGTTGTTAAAATCAGGAATATGACCACTATTGAGGGAATGGATTACTAGTTTCGATCTTAAATCACCTGTTTTATATGAGCGTTTATGTTCCTTTAATCTAATTTCACCTGTTCTGCCAGTTTCACCGATATATGTAGATTCACATTTTTTACAGGGGATACAATAGATTACACCTAGACGTTTAAGAGGGGGGGGGGGGGGATGTAAATGATAAGAAACATGTATTAAAACTTACGTTTTAATACATTCTTATCATTTTGAATCATGATGCAAAATAATTTGGTTTATGTAATACCCTTTTTCCTTGTTTAAACGGGGAATAGTTTTTATGTGTGTCAACATGTTTAACTAAGTTAAATACTTAGTTTTTTTACTTTCTCTTACCCACATATATGGTAGAGAAAGTCAATTTTCGGGGTGAGGTTTTGTTATATTTACACGTTTTGAGATTCCGTGAAACCGAAAATCATGTTTTTAGCTGTTGGTCTGTGTGTGTGTGTGTGCGTGCGTGCGTGCGTCTGTTTGTTATCAGCATATCTCAAGAACAAATAGCAGCAGAATGTCCGAACTCAGTATTTTAAATATGTATCATACAGGGGTGCTACACTAAACTTTTCTTAGAGATCATGCAAATGGTTTGTGTACAGGGCCACCCAAGATAATTTAAATACATTACGCCTGTGGGGGAAAATTGTAGATAAGTACTTTTTAACGTCTATAGGCTGCCTCAAAGAAGACGGGATGAACAATTATATATATATGTATATAATTTGAATAATTTAATTCCTTTGCAACACTCAGCAAATGAAAGATAGATGAAAATACCAACATATGAAATTTTAAATGAGATGTATTTCGAATAAAATTATTGTCACGATGATATTTTAATTTGATTACACTGATTAGTAAAAACATGTTAAAGTACTTACGCAGAAGAGAAATGACACAAACATAACACATAAGCCTAACGATGAGATAATTTGCAAAAACCATTAAACCAATAGAAACATTCATCAATTAATAGAATTGGAAAGAGATAAATTAACCAAAATGATCCGATAAAAGAAAAGAGAATTCATGAAATGAAAAATAGAATTTTAAATGCTGAAAAACAGAAATGTTCACTCTTCAGGAAACTTGCACCGCTGTCCGCAAATGCAAGATTTCGGAAAGCTGTATAGCTAATTCAAGCAATATACAACTTAAGTCTCTATCTTGCAACAAAACAAAATAAAAAAGGAAATTAGATTAAACATTAACACAAACCAAAATTGAAACATAGAATAAGTATTTTTAATAAGTCCACATGAAAACAATCCCATACAGAGATAGTAGAAATAAATAGGTTGCCAAAACGAACATTAGTGAAAAAAAAAAGATTAAAAGTAAAGAAACGATTAATTGATCTAGGTGCTACTGAAATGAAATAAATGAATGCATTAAGTGATAGTTATTAATCTTTAAAATTTAAAAGCTAATAACTATATTAAAAAGGTGATATTTGAATGGGTTATTTAATATATATATACATATGCATAAAAGCCTGTTTTGCGTAGATTGTGATATGAAAATCGTTCATCATTCATTTGCAAGGCTACCCACAAATTTGGATATATTGGAGGCTGTACATGAAAATAGCTGGAATTCTAATTCATTTTGCGTTAGATATTTTTTTTCATGTAAGACTAAATTTCAGACACAATATTTTTTAAAGTGCATATAGTTTATAGGCCTATCCAAAATTGAGACAAGCGTTCTTTTCTATTGAATGTAATTTATCGAAGTGCTATGCTAAATCTTGCAATATCAACAAAGAATGCTGATTTTTTGTATTTTATGATGTTTTGAGGTCCCTGATTACGAAAGTCAAATTTTTACCGGTTGATCTATATCAATATCTGCCATCAGTATAACTTAAAAACAAATAACTTAAGGAAACTCAAATTTGGTATTTTGAACTTCGTATTAGTTTACCACTTAAAGTATTGATCAAACATTGGCAAGTTTGAATGTAAATTTTTAACAGCCTTTATTTTTTTCTAAAAAAATTTCGGCACTACAATTAAATGGAGCGTTGAGGGGGGCGGTAGCCCCTCTAACACAAAATTATATATCAAATAAAGCTGTTCCTAAACACATTTTAAAAGTACATTGAACTTTATTAACTTACGCTTTTGATCTTAAGGCTTAACATGCATTCTATCATTATAGTACTAAAATAAATTGTAAGAGAAAGTCATGTGAGTGACACACCAGATTATTTTTCTTTATTTTTTAATATGAAAATTAAATATTAAAGGTTTAAAAGAGAAATCTTTTATGGAAAAATATACTCATAAAATAAATAGATAAGATATGTGCAGAAAGTCCGCACCTGAGAGAAATTTATCCTTCTAATGCCGCTATTATTTTTAATATAATAATAATAATAATAATAATAATAATAATAAATACTGATTAACAGAAATATTCAAAATGAGTACTTTCATTTACAGTATGTTTGAAAATATATATTTGCTATTAAACTATTATTATTTTATTATGACATAACATGCTGTGTCATGACAAGAAGGGTTAATAGAGAAATAATGTATATAAAATTAGAAGTTATGGAACTATAAAATCTCTTTTTATATTTAAGTATACGTATCTTCAAAAAGTTAATATTTACAGTAAGTTACAAATAATTCTTTTTGTTTCTAAGTATTTTATACAGGGATGGCAGGAAAGTTCTGCCTTTTTAAATTAAACAAATGACACCGGAAATTTTTCTAGAACAACATTTATGTACTTCTTAAAATAACTAATTTTATTTTTTCGTAAATTTAGACGAGAATTTTGTATGTTTTAACCCTTTAACCTTCATTGGTTTCGCAGCGAAACCAAACATTTGACATAATTTAACAATTTTTATGCAACAGTTTTTTTTAACATTTCCGCCTTGTTTTAATCAGGTTTTAAACTTTTGTTCCTTTTCTGTTCTGTATATAGCAGCACTATTCCAAAATTTAACAAATAATGCTTGAAAGGAAGCTAAATGCATAAGTCGCTTGAAGTTTCTTAGTGTGCGCTAGTGCGAATTGCTGGTTTGATGATGCACTCATATCTAGTTTTTTTTCATTTAAGGAAGAGCTGGACTATTATTTTCACCTGAAACAACTTTTACGAGTTTTTGTAGTCGATAATGTTTGCTTACAAAGTGTTAAATTAAATATTATTTGATTTTAATAAGGTTAAATTATGGATGTTTCAAACTAAAAATTTCTCGAAAAGGAACAATGCTAATTTTTAATTTTTTAAATATTTATGATCAGCTATGCGTCTAAAAGCCCTTTTTAAAATTAGTTTAGTAATTTTAAAAATAAATTAAATAGTGAACGGTAATGAGTTAAGTGTATTTGGTCTAGATGATAACGCTTAAGTATTTTCAATGTCATATTTATTAATGTTTTAGTATTTCTTTTTTTTTTAATAAAAATATTCGAATTTGTAGAAGTATAATTTTCTTAAAAATTTTATTTAAGTAAAAGCATAATTATGACGCAACATAACAAGAAAATTTTTAAAACATTTGTTTTCAGAGGAAAAAGACTATGTATTTTGTTGCAAATACTTTTTTACCTATATATATATATATATATATATATGCCGCTCCTTTTGTTTTACAAGAATATAAATAGAAATAACAAATATAAGACACTTTATCTTTTTACACTAAAACATCCAAAATTCCTTCAAAAAGCAAAATATAGAATAAAATCCATTTTTCCAATCATTTATCCTTAACATTATCTGAAGAATCAACTTAATTTTTATGAAACACACAATACATAAATAAACGTAACTTCATCAACTTCAAGTCCTTTATCAAAGTAAAAATAAATACTGTAAAAAAAAAAAAAAAAAAAAAAAAAAAAAAGAAAGAAAGAAAGAAACCTAGATTTAATTTTCTTTTCTCGCGTAAGCTCTTAGTAGTCTTAAATTGAGTATCTTCTTTATTGCATGGTTATGCAAAAAAATGAACGAGTTTTCTATTAAAATCCAGAATAGCATCTCTTGAAAATGTTGAATGAGAGAAGAAAAAAAAAATCTCAGAAAAAAAAAAATAATAATAATAATAATAATAATAATTTTCTTGTAAAGTACGTAAATAAAATGCGTCACAAATATTTGAGAGCAGATATATGCTAAGATGTTGATTTCCAATTTGGTCATATTTCGTAAATAAAGGTATTATTATTATTATTTATTATTTTTTTTTTCAGTATAGCAGCGTCGTAAATATACTTTTTTATCGAATTCAGCTCTTTTTTTTACATAGTTTAAAAAATGTAATGAAGAAAAATCCTTTTTATTTGTATTCTTCTACAATATTTAAAAGGCGCATTCATGTAATTTTAAGTCTTTTATTCTTAACATAGTCTAAAGAATTAACTTATTTAAAATAAATAAATAAATAAAAATGAATGTTTTTTTATCAACATGAATTTTTACAGTAAAAAGAAATATTTAATTAACAAGAACGGAAAACCATACAGTTTGCATACATTATTAAAACTTTGCAAATGCACAAGGAATTTTCAGTATTTTGGCTTTAAATGTACCTTGCTTTGTGTTAACATAAAACAGACCCCCCCCCCCCCAAAAAAAAATAAATAAATAAATAAATAAATAAATAAAAAAAAAAAAAAAAAAAAAAAAAAAAACAGAAGGACAAACATAAAAACTAAGGGTCAGACAAAAAAAAAAAAAAAAAAAAAAAAGACAGAAGGACAGACATAAAAACTAAGTCAGACGAAAAAAAAAAAAAAAAAAAAAAAAAAAAACAGAAGGACAGACATGTAGACTAATTGAATTCATAATCACTTTTAAACACTGTTGGAAAGTGTTAAAAATGCTTCATAAAATCGAATGTGATGTATGTGAATGGGGCCCTGAAAATCTTAATGCTTATCATACTGTATTCTACAGAAAACCTTTTTTTGTATATATGAATAAAAAATATCATTTTAATTATCTGGGCAAAATAAAGATTAATAAAATGTGGTTTATAGAAATTCTTCTAGCAAAACGCAACACTTTGAAATTCTTTCGGGTATCCCTGTAGACAAACCACTAGTGATGTTAACTGTATTTTCGATAAGGTACGTTCCATAATAAACCTGAATAACATATATCAGATTCAAGAAATTCATTGAATATTTACGGTAATTACAGTGCAGACATAAAAACAAACGGCCAGATAGACTGACAATCCGAGGTCTTAAACACTTTTTAACTTGTTTTTCCCATTTTTTGTTGGAAAGTATTAAAGACGAGTGGAAAGAGAGAGACATAGATTAAATTTCCCTTTCGTACGCAAATATTAAATTTAACATACATTTTCTTGCGTGGTTATGCAATAAATTGGAAGATTTTTCTATTAAAATCAGTGATAGCAATTTTTTTTTTTTTTTTTTTTTTTTTTTGTAATGTTAAATGGGAGAAGAAACATTCTTGTAAATAAACAATTTCTAGTAGAGAATGCCAATAAATTGCATTTAACTATTTGAGAGGAAACTTATGTTGACTATTAATTTGACCATATTTTGAAAGTCAAATTATTGTTATTACAATTTAAACTAGTATGCTCTGGCCACCACAAGACTTTCTTCTATATTTCCCTATACAAATATACAAATTCACTCAGTAACAATTAAAAAAGAAAAAAAAAATACGATTTTTTTTTTTTTTTTTTTTTTTTTTTTTTGCTAAAAAAAAGAATCGATAACTTTGTTTTAAATTATCACATATTTGTAGTTCAACCATTCGTTTTAAAGATATTGACAAGACCTTTTGAAAGATACCCATCTTGAAAATTTACCCCCCCCCCCGGGGGGGGGGGAAGCGATGCCCCCACATGCACAATTTTTTTCCTAATTAACTACTACTATTATAAATAATTCATATTAATTTTACAATCACAGGTTAAGAATAATTGTCATTATTATTTATTACGTAATTAATAATTGTCATTATTATTTATACGAAATTTTGTCCTATACTGCCATGTTAAAAAGTTTGAAAAAATACGATCCCCAAATCTAATCAGCACCAGGTTATGTCAGGGGCCAACTAAATATCAAGTTTGGTTAAATTTCTTTTTAAAAAAATCGATAACCTTGCTTTAAATTATCACAGATTTATAGTTCAACCATTCGTTATAAAGGTATTGACGAGACCTTTCGAAAGATACCCATCTTGAAAATTTACTCCCCTCGAGGGGAGACTCCCCCCCCCCCAGGGCGGATGGCGGGGCTCCTACACATACAAAAAAATTTTCCCAGTTGACTATCTCTATTATAAATAATTCTTGTAAATTTCATAATGATTACTAAAGAATAATTCTCCATATGCTCATTTATACAAAATTTTGTCCTATATCACCATTTTAAAAATTTAGAAAAAGCGGGATGGCAACGCAACCTGTAAGACAATTTTTACCAAAAGTTGATAGGCGCTAATTTATGTAAAGGTGCAACTACATACCAATTTGTATGAAATTCTGTGCAGTAGTTCCTGAGATACAGTTGCCACAAAATTTTGTCACACACACACAGAGAGACAGACAGACATTTTCTAAAAATGGTCAAATCGTGTTCTACAGCTCTCAAAACGTGTAAATCCATCAAAAACCTGAGGTCGAAAATTTTTACGAATCCAATACTTTTATCTATTGAATATAGAAGAAAGTAAAAAGATAAGTATTTATTTATTTATTTATTTTTTAAATAATTGTTATGGTTTTCATTTGAGAAGTAAATTTAAAAACAATTTTCACTTTACAAGCATCT